>VHKM01000493.1:600000-877500 GCA_007210695.1 Neogobius melanostomus
CAAAGAGTAAACATGCAAGCTCTGTAAAAAGACTGAAGGATTCTCTTAAATCTGTCGGGGAAAAGTGTAGGTGGCTACAAAATACAAACATCAGACCAGCAAAGTGCTGGTGCTAATGAAGTGAGTATCCACATGCAGAACGGTACTGTATACACAACCATGCAAGGAAGGGAACAGAAGTACATGCATACAGGGCAAAACAAGAGTCTGAAAAGGCAGCAGAATAACACCGTCATAAGATGATACTATTCACTAAGGCGTCACAGAAAGATACCATGCTCTATAGATGATTTACATTTGTACACAGAATGTGGGCTACCATGAGCTTTATCCAGAAGAGTTGCCATCATTAAGAGCAGCACCATAGAGTGGGTTTGCTTAGCCTTCAAGTGCAGAGAAACATTTGCAAAGCAGAGAATTTAGGGGGGGGGGGATTCTAAAATATATATTCTCGTGTCGAATGTATGATGCTGAAAATGGTCAGATCTTAAGTTCAATATTCTTATCTTATATTCTATTCTCAACTTATCACTGGTACTGTAGCTATCGTCATCAGAGTGAAATACTGCAAGGCTATGCCGAGATGGACGCATACATTTGAAACATGAATATAATATAGTATAGATTTCTCGCTAGACTGCGAAATGACGTACAACAAAACTCCAATTACAATTCAATGACTGTTTAACAGACTGTTCTGTAGATGTACCAAAAAGTACAATAGTTCATAGTCGATAAAAACAGAGATGCCAATGTTTTATCAATGTTAAAACAAAGTTGATGTATTGTGCCTCGTTGTTAAAAAGTTACCTGCACCGTGTGACTTGTTTTAACAATTGCACTTAAATCTGCATTGTCATGGGGTTTAGGAAAAAAATTATTTGGAAACATTTTTGGCTTCATTTTTTTTTTTACTTCATGAGAACCGGAAATCATTCTCCAAACTTTGCCCCCATACTGTGTAGGAACAGTTTTTCCATTTCAGTGAGATTTGGCGCAACAGGGGCGGCACAGACGGGGGTACGGGAACGCTTTGTGCTTTGAGCACTGCCACTTTTTCTCTGCATTTGTTGGCATCGACTGAAGATGGTGCACGACCACGATACAACAAACGGCTGAATGAGTCTTTGTCAATGAAGGAGGTAGAACACAAGACAAATTCACGGTTAAAGTGAAAAATGTGGTGTGAATCCAGATTTGGAGGATTTATCACTTAAACGTAACAAATGTTTTATGAGTAGTGAATACTGAAAAGGCAACATGGTCCGATGAGATAATGATCACGGCTTCATGCTTCCCCTTAAAACATGCATACAAGTCGGTCCGGTAATAAAAGAAGTCCCACTTTACAAAGAGTCCAGAGGGCTGGTGATACAGGCAGCGCCATTTTGTTTGGGGAGGAGGCCACAGCAGGTGAGGCATTGTGGTGTTCTTCTGTCTACAGTTAGCCACGCGTCAGGTCTCGCAGACAGGAGCCCTATAGATCCAGACTGTGTGCAGTGAAAGGTGTTAGCTGGGCGGAAGTGGACGGATGGGACAGAGAGGGAAGGAGGGAGGGAGGAGCGCGGCGCTGGGGGGCATTATTGCTTTCCTGTCGTCCGCAGGCACTTCAGAGGATTGGACTTTGGCTGAAGTTTATGGGGGACAGGAGTGAGGAGGGGGAGAAATGGGCGCGGCCAAAAAGTGTGCTTAAAGTTGTTATACGCAGGCTTTTATTCCGTTTCCACCAAGCGGTACGGTAAATTTAGAGTTTGGCGTCAACCGACCAAAGGGGTTTGATCAGTAAATTTGCATATTTCTTGGCAGGCTTTAATAAGAAACAAGGGCTGGAAAACGTAAAGGAGAACTGAACACATACATTACAGTACCTTATGCAGCTCAAATAAATCAGGTTTTGAACCAATTATGTGTAACCCTGCCAAGATGAAATATTAACCAAAGTTAGCCTCCTGTGATGCTTTGTGGATATATCCAAAGCTTAAACTCTATAGAGTTGGTAAATTGTATTCAGGTATATAGCATCTGATTCTAATAACCTTACCACCTTTGTGCAGGGTTTGCATAAATACAGAAGTACATATTCGCTGCTTTTGTTTAGGTAAGTTCTTAGTTTACAGTGTGCTGCATGTTTGCTTTGTTCAATCCAGACTTGAGGTAGAATTTCATGATGAGAATAATTTGTTTTTGTCTATACCAGGGACAAAATATTTCAAATGATTTCAAGCAAACATTTGAAGCTTACCAGCAGCTGTTTTGACTTTGTAAAGATGAATCCCCCCCCCCCCAAACCAAGAACAAAGATCTAAAAACTCTAAAGTAGGGTTAGAGCTTGCAACAAATTAAATTGTTCTAATATGTTTGCATTTCCCACAGCATCAGTCCGTCTTTAATGCAACCTTCTTTATAAATCAAATCATGTATTGCTAAATATTGCATAATTTGACAGTGTACCATATCACTTGGTGGAACTGTGAGCTCTGAGACGTCCACGGCCGGGAGTTAAAAAGCAGTCTCCTAATGGGGCGCACCCCGAGGAGTCCAGCCTGCTCTGCCATTCAGTTTAAGCAGACCAAAGTCAGACATATCTGATGCTCCACATTACATTAGTTGCGCCATCTCAGTCCGTGTGGTTATTGACATGATCTTTTTTGTCGGGACACTCGGCTGCGCCCTTCCGCTTACTGCCTCCAGTGCCCATCAGCACTTTGTAAGCTCCCCGTGTGATTTTGTACATCCAGATAGTGTTCAGGATGTCCAGGGCAATGCAGGAGGTGATCCATGCCACCTGCGCGCCCAGACCGAGTCGCTCAAACTCCACAGTGCCGAAGGTGGCAAAGACACTGGCCCAGTACGAAGGCATCACTGCTATACGCACCAAAAAGAACACCACCGCCATGGCGAGTCCGTTTAGCACCACCATGCGATGTGAGCGCGGGTACTTTAACGCCTCATAGAACCACCTGTGCGGACAGAAAATAATCAGGCCTTTGTTTAGATAACTACATGTGTGGTGAACTTACCTTTGGTTTACGAACGGTGTGGAAAGCTCTGAAATGAGTCGAAAGTTGGCAAAGTATGGAAGCACACCACGGGTCTGGAAAAAGAACAAGCTTTTGAGAGAAGTCAGAGGTTATTGATGCTGGAAAACTAAAAGGACAGGGAATGGCCTTAGGTTGCATTCTAGATGTAAATGTCTAAAAACGTAACCACGCATTTGTGTTTTCTATGATAATATACAGAAAATACTAAAAACAGGCACAGAGACATTTCCATTTATCGCACAATTAAAGAGTTTGAGCCAGTGAAAGTTTTAACTAGGCACATCATTGTAATTACGAGGCACCAGCAAAATCCAATTGAATAAAATTATAATATATTAAGTTTCTTGGCCTTTGGAGCGCCTCAGTTAATCGTGGTTGTTTCCTTTTGCGCGTTAAGGGAACCCTAACGGTCTGCTCCATATTCAGTGAAGCCACACGAGATGAAACAACGCTTTACATTTCTACATTGTTGCACAATCAGCCTTACCAGCACATATCCATATGCATAGAGCGCCGCAAAGTGGTGGCAGACGAAAAAGCCGTCTCCCATAGTGCTCCAGTTACAGGCCAGCAGCACAAGGTCTGAAAAGTGGAGCAGAGGTCGGTCAGGAATCAGACTAAAAACAACCCTGTTTGTTTTCTCAGACTACAGTGCACAGGGACAACAGGAGTTCAAAAACGAATTACAAGACACTGCACGTAATTCCCGGGCTGCTGTGAGTAATGAGCAGGAGAGGGGCTCACCATAGAGAAGGTAGCCACATGTTATGGCTACATTTAACTTGACGAGGTTGGGGTCACCCCTGTGGAGGAAGCACAAGAGCTTAGTGATATAATGAATCCATCAAACTCAGGATCTATTACTGTAACTAAACAGTGGCCAATTAAGGAAAGTGTTCCTCACGAATTACACAGAAAGGTTAATGAAGGTGGAGTTTAATGAGTGGATAATGCTGATGAGCCTGTGTAATAAATTCATGTTGACTGTTTCAATCCACGTGGCACAGACTTCACAGCTCAACATGACTGATGAATTTAAAAAAAAAGCCTGACTATAGAAACAGTGAAGATGTAGTGGCATGGATAACTGGTAAGCTTGTATTCAGCACGATGCAGTAAGGGGGTGTGCTGCTATGTCATTGTGGATTATGTAGAAGACCGATTTTGCTTTCTTCACTATAGAGACTTTAAAACCATTTGTATTGAAAATTTAAAACATAAAATCCGACAGAACACATTTAGTCATTTTGTGTAATAGAAGGTATTTTCCTCTCTCAATAGTGATTGACTTACGTTAAGTGGTTCTAATGTTTCATAAAGTAAGAGTGACTACCGCTAGTTCAAAAGACGCAGCATGTTGTATGGTTGAACACGTCCCTGCGCTGACCGCTCTGTTGGAAATAACATCCTTCAAATGACACCTGATCCCCGTATCAGAGGCACGGGTCATGTGGCGATCAGCTGGAAGAGCATTCTGTGGAACAGCAGCTTACATGCTCCTTACTATAAACAAAGCCTGACACACGCCTCCTGCACACACTCCCACATCACCTGTCTGCCTTTGCAAACATTAGTATCCACACAAAATCAAACTAGCGACAACTACTTTCCAATGTCAAGCCATTTTCAAATGTTGAACATGTTCGTTTTTTTAATGCAAGTATTTTTCAAGTTTGATTGTTTAACATTAATAACTTTCCATGTTTATTTCCCCCGCACTCAACCATATCTTCATGCAGCCAATTTCATTCTTCTTCACTTTTAAACTAGAGCTGCTAAATACCGTTATGTTACGTAATGAAAACAAGCAAGAAATTGGAGCTTATATTCTATTGGTTACACATTTTTTTTCTCGTATTATGAATTGATAAGAGAGCATCACCAAAAAGTTAACGCTGCAATATATGGATTTATCTGACATTAGGTTAAATGTGTGCTCTGGCCTCCCGATGCACTCGCTTACCCGATCAGAGGGATCGCTTTACCTTGCACTTAAAAGAAAGGCAGCGAGCAAATCTGAGCTTGGATAGCCCCATGATAGAGTGATCGTCCGACAGTCTGGAGGCTGCTGGCAGAGCCTTCCCAATAATCCAATTAGAGCGCCCCAGCTTGAGTTTAATGTAGAGGAACGATAACAGTTTCTCTCAATAGAGGCTTAACTGACAGGAAGTTGGCCATGGATGAAATATAAGGGCTCTTCACACAGAAGTTGAACAAAAGTCTATGGTAGAAATGCACTGCATGTGAAACAGCGTGTTCAATAACTCTGCAGAAGGTTAAAAGTCCAATTCTAGACTGAATGAGAAAAACATCTGCAGGAAAAATGCTAGAAGCTCCATTTGAAAATTGAAACGATTCAAACAAAAAGCAAAACCTTGACACATTTTTATCCATCCTCTACAGCTCTCAATTTAACAGTGCTATTCACATTATGTTCCAAGTCAATTTTGTGCCGGGGAATGCATCAACTTCACAAGGTTCAAGGTTCTTTGTCACTCCCCCATCTGGCACCAGACATAGAACTCGCTCCAAATATGAGTGGCCACTGCCCCAAACTTTGAGTCCAAACTGCAGTGAACTCAGGACTCACATGACCTTCACTTCTGCGTATTGAAGTCAGGCCCCATAAAAAAAACAATCGGCCAAGAGTGATTAGCTCATGCCTGTTAGCCTGGATTAAGGACAGAAAGTGGACAGACAAATCTTTGTACGCGCTTGAAAAACCCAACAACGCCAGCCAACAAACACCAGTCTCTCCGCGGGCCTCTGCGGAGCTCAGCGTGGTGAACAAAGCAGCGTGACAACTCTTAACGATGCCGTAACGCAATCAGATTGGCGGGGAATTAGGACCCTTGGTGTTACGACAAGGTGAGCGTCTACCGGTAGTGCTGAGAAATAGGGGGCTAAGAGAATTGACCGCTAGAGCAGCTGAGTCTCAAAGGGGAGACTGTTCATCCGGTCCTCAGGGGAGCGGAGATAAAAGGAAAAAAGGGGAGAAAAAAACCTGAATGAGCGAAGGAAACACCTGGCCTCCAGAGGGGGCTCAAAAAGCCCATAGCCTGACGTAGTAAACCCAACATGAGCAGATTAACAAGTACCAGTTTGGCCTTATTTTTCCAACAGCTCTAAAAGGATTAAGAATAGCCACAGTATGATTTTCTGTTATTTTTCAGTCAAATATACCGTTTTTCTTGCTTGAATTCAATAATGGTCATAATCCGTGTAGGGAATGCAGAAGAACACCATAGTGCTTCTTGTTCAGGAGGTTGGACTGCAGCTGCGTTTCAGTCAGTCAGTCTGTATCACCGTTAAAGTAAACCGGTGGCGACAATGCTTTGTAAAATGTGAGATTGTAAGGAATGAAAACGTGAAGGAAAGGTTCAGTGTGAATGGTGCCAGCAGCTGCATCTTCTGTGCAATCTCCAATTTCGCAAAAGAATCCCATTCATCTCAAAATGTTCAGAATGTGAGCTTTCTAAAGTGGAACGTGTCCTGAAGTCACTCAGTTTAGAGTTTTTACCTTGACAACACTTAGTCTGTGGATTTGATCAAGCCATCTTTAGAGGAACAGGCCGCAGTTTTTCCCATACTGAGATATGTTCTTAACCGAGCTTAGACGAGTTGACGCGTACCTGTCTGCGCTCAGTCACACAGTAGACCAAAGATGTTGTTAGCATTTAGCCTCTCCTCCTCCTCCTCCTCCTCTTCTCTATGGGGCCAAACATGGGTGAAGTTAGAACAGAGCTCTTCCACGTTTCCCCCCCATTTAAATACAGTTAGAATTCTTTAGGAATGAAGCTAATATTGCGCGGATGCCGAAGGGCTCATTACATTATAGTACCCTTTTTTATCCGCTTAGAAAATCGACATGTTTAAATTTTGTGTAACTATACTTGGATCGTGTAACTACTACTCACAAAACCGTATTTAAAAACGTGGAAGAGCTTGATCGCTTCTAACTTCACCCCAGTTTGGCCCCATAGAGGAGGAGGAGGAGAGGCTACATGCCAACATCATCATCTTTGGTCTTTTTGCGTGACTGAGCGCATGCACAGACCGGTACGCATCAACTCGTCTAGGCTCAGGTAAGAACATATCTCAGTATGGAAAAATGGTGGCCTGTTCCTTTAAGCCAGTAGAAGTAGAGTATGTGCAGAGCATCTCAGTACGGTTTAAATCAATTTGCAATGAAACCTTTCCTCTTCCACAGCTTTTTTGATCTTCCACACTAGATGCCCAAATGGATGCAGTTCGAAAAGTAAGGCGGGCCATGTTTTATTGGTCGCTCAAAGCATTAATCACAAATAATATCCAGTTGCAATAGAATTTGAGCAGTGGCAGCACACCGACGGCTGTAGATCCAAAGACATCCAGAGCACATCCACTTCACGCAGCCTGGTCACACAGGGAGATTGAAGCATCTTTAATCTTTCTTCCCCATCCCCCCACTCTCTCTTTGGCTGCGCAGTGCTGGTGCTTCCAGCCTAAAGCGACACAATAAGACTCAGGGAGGTGTGCTGCATTGATTCCATGGCGCGCTCTGAGATGTGTGGGCAGCAGCCAGACGACGGGGTCACATGAGGTTTCACAAAATGGGGGGGGAATGTTCCACACAGGAGGATGCTCTTGTGGTGAGGAATGAAAAGAAGTGCTGTTGAGGTGGATTCTAAGGGGAGAGAGAAGCATGTGGTCTGGGAAATACATTAAAATAAGGAAGGAATACGGAGGGATTCATTTGTTTGTATGGATTCGGTGAGAAATTCCAGCGTCAGCAGAGGAGATGGACAGCAGACAGTAAGACAATAATCAAAGCCTAAATCAAATGAATCTACAACTCCCCAGGGACTCATCCATCCCCGGCACTGCCTGCACCGTGTGATGAGAGAACACGCTTCCCATTTTCTTTTTGTACCATAAAATATTAGAGGGGGGGCTTTTTTTTTGTCTCACATTTTTATTCTGTATTACCTGGGGGTCACGGTGAGGGGCACAAAGTTAATGTGAACAGAATGTGTGTGTACAAGTCACGTCGCAACTCATTGAAGACCAATAAATGATTCAATTAAGAAAAAGAAAAAAGGCAAAATGACTGCTGCAGTGCAGAGCGACGCAAATTCAAATCATTATTCTGCCTCTCTCACTGTTACGTTTGTGGGTGGCTGGTCCCAAGGTTTCCCTGCAAACAATCACTCACTCCCACATTATTTACCTACACTTTATCTACACCGTTTCAGAAGCTCCTCAGGCTGTGCTCGTTGTCCGTCTATAGTCAAATCTCTCCAAAATGTGAAGTTGCTGGGTCTATTGTGTCCAAGAAGTACTCAAACTGTATTCCAGAAGACCACATTTAATGGGAAATATGCAGCAATGAGAGGAAGACTGCATGTTCTAAGCTTGTGGTGAATGGGGAGAAGCTGGAGTACGTGTAGAAGAGATGTTCAACCATCGTCGACTGAACTGGGTAGGTTGAGCGAGAAGAGGCTCCTGGAAACAGAAGCAAAATGTCCCCAACTCCAGTCCGGCTGACGATATATCTCTACAGCTGATACAAATGTGGAGTGCAACATTACAGCGTGTTGATTTTGATCCAATTCTCAATGTTCCAAGACTGATGACTGCTGTGTGTATAATGAGGTTAGTATCACGCTTCTGCCAGGATAGTGCACACACCTTTTTACGGCCACAAGACTATTATGTTTGATTATGCTGTACTCCAGTCAAAATCCCCTGAGCAAAGCTTTATTTAGTTTTGCTTACCAGACTGGGTTGGCATTGACTGCGTCGTCGAACCACAGGATGTATAAACAAAAGAAGCCTACGATCAGCGCATGGACTGTGGACACCAACCTAAAAGGAGACAAGAAAAAAACATAATTGTTAAAACTATGCACTTAGCAAAACACTCTGAAACAAAGGGCGAGTAAGCTAGATCATGGTATGTGTATTGAATCAATAATGGCGTGAAAATATAATTGCCATTAACTTGCAGCAAAACTTTTTGAAATTGCTTGGGTCCAAAATGTGACGTAGGTGGAGACAAGAACACAAGCGCAAAATAAGTTACATATTTTGTTATTATATTCAATTATTCGACACTTGTTGGAGACTGTATTGAAGGTGCACTATGCAACCTTTTATGTAAAACAAAGATATGCATACAAGTGCGTATTTGACCTTTCAGTGACCCAGTGGCTGTATGGGCGGTTAGCTTGGCCTATGACACTTCAGGATCAGTTTTAGTTCAGGTTTTTTAGGATTTTCAGATTTTCAGAATTGAATGTTTCTGTAACCATGGATACCGTTCAATCAGCAGCGAAAACCCAAAAAAACGATTGATCCCGGACACCGGAGCGTCCTACAGGCGCTATTGCTAACCACCCAAGCCTCCGCTGGGGTCACTGAAAGGTCAAATACGCACCATTATCAACTTTGTTTTTTTACATAAAAAGTTGCATAGTGCACCGTTAAGGGAAATAAACAGAATTTACTATAGGTCAAAGGTTTTGTGAATATTATTGCACTGGATTATGAATATGTTTTACCACATTTTTTCCAAATCTCCGTCTCTCTGAATTTTCAACAACTGAAAATAAATGCATATGGTTTGGACCGATAAGTAAAATGTAACATGATAAAAAAAAAACAATTAAAAGATGTGTTACTTGGCAGACCCTACGTACACTGTCCAGGTCTGGCACACAAGTCTGCACTGCTCTATACTGATGTCTATATTCTGCGCTGGCGTCCACGTGAGCGTAACGAGCCTTTATCTTCTCCAGTACAGCGACACCCCTGACCTTTGGAGCGGTTTATCGGGTGTCCACCGGAGATACTCCTTGCTTATCTGTGGTCTGGCACAGTCGCAGCGCCTCCCAGTCAGAGCAGCCTCAGTCAGGCCTGTCTGTGCTCTGTTGATGGTACTTTGAGTCCATGCCAGCACACACCATTCCCCCCTCAGCCACCAATCACAGCTGCTCGCCTCGCTCTTAACTTTGGCACTTCTGATACAAATCTATGGGGATGCGCTGTGACTCTGGAGACTTTCTGACCCAAAGACCTAACCAACTTCTGCAATTCTCCAGCTGTGATTCTCGGGAGATTAATATTTGGTCCCTGGAGCAAAATAGTCTTTTTCCAGACCGATTTATAAGACATCCAGTGTGGGACCAATATGCTGTTTTGTGATATATTGTGGTACGTTGTGTCATATCACACGGTTTCAATGATTGGGCTTATATTTTTGTCACAAAATACTAAAAAACTTAAAACCCCCAATAAGTGCTCAAAGAATAGTTTGAAAGTCTGCTAGGAATATTTGTCTCATGTGATTTCAAAGTCGTAACATATACACAAATCATTTCCTTAATAAAGCTGATGCGGGGATTTCGCATTTCTCCGATAACAGAAGAGTTTTTTGTAAATATTTTTGAGAAATTATCCACATTTCATTACGGGGCGCTTTGCACAGCCCGCATCTGCCAATGGTGCCAGTGCTATATAATGGAGGGCACTGTAAGTGTCTATGAATGGAACAAGCTTAAGGGATTCAGCCAGAGGAAGTTGTGTGAAACAGTGTCAATATTGCCATCCGGGGAAAATATGTCGCCAACGCTGCAGCTGTTCTTTGATCCGTTCTTGGCACTTGTGATAAAAAAAAAAAGAAGAAAAAAAAAAAGGCTTGAGAAGATTGCAAAGGGACCAACTGTGGTTATAGTATACGCTCAAAATCAATATATCACAATGTAGACAAAATATTCAATTAAGATACAACTTGTTTGTGTCATGTCTCTTGTGGACTTTGTTACTGATACACAGGGACTTATCACACTGCATGATCTCTGTCAGTTAAACATAAAATGGACACGATGTACAGTATTTCTAAGGCCCAGTAAAAAACATAACCATTTGTTCTCTGCAAAAACATTACATTTTGACAATGGTACATCTTATACTTGATACTTTGCACGCGTTAGAAGCTCGGCCCAACTTAGGACACGGTTTGTGCAATGACAATAAAGTTGAATGTTATCTTCATAAAAATGTATTGAAAGTTAACATGAGAATGCACACGCTTAGAAATAAATGATCTATTGGTATTAACAACAAATCACACTGGCTGAGGAGCAATAGTCGGAGGTTCCCGAGAACTTTTCAAACTGTTTGACTTTTTAAACACTTCTCTAATTAAACATTCTCGCTGCAGAACCCCAATTAACACTTGAGAACAGTTTTGAAAATTCTCGTAGTTATATCCGACAAATGTAAAAAAGAAATGCTCAAGGTGCATCGACTGCAGCTAAAAATATCAGACTCTTTCACATATGTTTAAAATGAATTGGCTAAATGTAATCCGCAATCTTGGCTCCCTTGTTCCCACTGTGTAAATGTAAAAAGGAAACAGGCTTTCACTCGGTTCATTCAGCAAAAGCAATTTTACATAGCTAAAACTAAGTCATTGGTTTTTTGCAGGTATTCACTGCCCACAACTTCCCTTTTATTATGATAGACAAAGAACATTGGAGACGAAGATTTCTGGGTGTTATGCAACGCTAAACCACTTTAGAGTGAACCGTCAGCACATGGCCTTTGACTCTGGTTTTCAATATTCTGCTCAATAGCCAATATAATCATAATACGAACAGACAAGTTGAACCAAGGCCATCTGCAAGGAAAAGTATGTGAACACAGCTCCCGCCAATTTGTAAAGTTAGGAAAACATCTTTTATACCACGGGTCAGTGCCCTGTGAACTATGACCCGGGAAGTTTGTGCTGGAAGTTGGCCGCTCAGATCACAGCTGCGCTCTCAGAAAATGAGGATGAGATTGCCTCGGGCTTCGTCTCAGAGGTGATGACTCCCCAAAACAGTGCGGCTCATTAGAATGTCACACCTCGGCAAGGCTTTATTTTGGACAAAGTGCATGTCCCCTCAGATCTGCGGGTGGATTTTGTTATTTCTTATACACACACACAGCATCAGCATGGGGGCAGAGAGGAACCGTTTTCTTTGATACCGTTTGTTATTTTTGGAAGTGTGCGCAGCAAGCTACAAAATGTCTCTACAGTGTTACCAATAGTTACCCATATTGAATGGTGAAATTCTTCTGGGTGATTTGAAAAACAATTCTTATCAGCATTTTCTTAAAGCCCAGAGATGCATGTTAGTATGTTGGAGGCTGATCAATGGGAGAATAGTGAATAGTAAATGGCAAAAGTCTATGTTTTGATCAAAGAGATTTATTAAAAGGCGCTGTACCAGATTTTGTTTACAACAAAGAAAGAAGAAGCGGAAGTTTAAAATGTTAATGTCCAACAGGGCTTGTAAACAGAAAAGCACTGAATACCGGCATGACAATCTCTCCAATTTGGGAGCCAATTACACGCTCAGTAAGGGTGGGTGGGTACATACATAATGTATGTATGTACGTACTGTATTGTATGTATGCATCATTGTCGTTTCTTTTGTGTTGGAAGACATTTCATTTGGTTAAACCCCTCTCCCTACTAGATCTACATTTTCAGCACAGACACAAAAACAACCAAAATTTAAAATCTAATTAATTCATTTCAAGCTGATATGAAATAAAAAGGAATTAATTTGTGCTGTCCAAAATATTTCGCTAACGCAAATCATTTTTAAATCGCGCAATTAATTTGTCTCAATTTGCCGACACACAAAGCTGCCCGTCACTCAAACGGGAGTGCGTAACATGATCGCAAGTTTACAGGAAGAGAAATGGCATTTGTTTGTTTGTTTTTCTAACACCACAGAAGACACCTTTGAAACTTATGGACTTATCAGGAAATGAAGAGCAGACACTTTTCCTGTCAAACAACTCTGTCAAACAAAACGTTTGGTTTCCCGAAGTGGAGCAGCCTTTACCTGACGCTATGAAGCTGCTGGTGCACTGCTGTTGTGCCGCAGTTGGAGCTAAACTCAAGAAAATAAAACATGCAAAAGATACGTTTACCCCATAAAACTGGACATTCAACAAAATGCCTACTTTGAGTGGCATTTATGGATAAAAATAAACCTTTTTTGCATGACAACAATGTAAAGAAAAAATTAAATAAGTTGGCTTTCAAACCTAACCCGAGCATTAAGATGATTCAAGGGACATTTAGAATAGATAAAAATGTGTGATTAATCGGGAGTTAACTATGACATTCATGAGATTAATCGCGACTCAATATATTTGTTGGACAGCACTGGACTTAATAGTGTCTTGATCAATCTTCAAGCCTCTCAATCTTAATGGAATTGGGCGATACCCAGAGAGTCTATCATCTTCATATCCCCCACCATTGACTCCAACACAAAATACTGTTTAAGATGTTTTATCTTGTTTTAATATGGTTCAGGACTTATGACGGATTACTTCTATTGGAGAACTCCAGCACCATTTCAGCAGTAGTGCTTTGATGGACAACTCCCATCCTCCACACAGCGTACTCCACTGTCGAATGAACACTACTTGAACCGCCGTGATGGCATTTTAATGATGCATTTAGCAGCAGTTAATTGCAAAACAACAGGGTCATGCTTTGAAACAGGCTTTCAGACTGCTCCTAGGCCGAGACAACGGGGAGTTTTTATTGCTGATGTTAGTGAAATTAAACACCCTTTATTCAAGTGTCAGAACATCCTCTGGCAGGTAAACACGAGCACAAAGAAGCAATTTATAGACTGAAATAAAATCTAAATGTGCAGTTTTGGCTTTCCTCTTAATTCTGAAATATAGATTTATATCCAATATGGGGTGAACAGGTTTTCTTTAAAAGTCAGATTGGCCATACTGGATAGTGTTCGTGTGGGAAATGCTGAAATGATCAGAATCAGTTTGGTGAATAAAGTAGTACCACATCATGACATCAGCAGGTGGGAAGAGAGATGAAAAATCAGTCAAACTTGCATGAATGGAGCAGGACAAAGCTCTGGGTATGTTTAAGATAAGAGAACAACAATGTAAGCTCCAAATATCACTGCCTACGGCCAAATCTAGAAGCTGTGACAAAAGCTAAGTGGAAGATGAAATGAAGTGAAAAACATATTTGCTTCCAGCCTACAGTATATGAATTATTAACCAAGTCATGCTCTAATAAGGCTTTCAGGAATTATTTATTTTTATGCAAGGCCAACAACCTTTTAAGCACTCACCTTTGTGCCCAATGGAAGGAAATGAGACTGGGACATTCTTTTGGTTGGAGAATGGTGAGTGAGAGTCAATGGCAGTATCCAGATTTTAATCCTACCATACATATCACATCATAAAGCATTACTAGAGGTCTACGGCCGATATATCGGGGCAATATTGCATATTGGTTATCGGGCGATATCATGCCGCTAAAAGGGTGGTATCTTCGGAAAGTGATAGAGACTTCCCGTTTGTTGCATTGGTAAGACCTCAGTCAGTGCCTTAAAATGACAACTTCCTAGGGCTCAGTGGAGCTGAGAAACATTGCGGTCTCAAGTTTGTGAACTTATTTTATATATTTTATGTTGTTGACATTAGCTTATAATTTCAGAACCATAAGAGCTAGTTTTTGTTTTGTTTTGGAATCTGCTGATTTTTGTCTTTAAAAACGAGCTCCCTCTGAAGTACCTACTAAACTTGAATGTCCTGAATAAATCAGGCCTATGCCTTTCATAAAAAAAAAAATCAGCATTGGTCAATCAAATTCCACAAAATTGGCATCGGCCTGAGGAAAACCCATTTCGGTCAACCTCTACTCATTAGGAACACAAAACCATTTTCTCCAGAGCTTGTGTTTCAGTTTTGTTGTTTATAGTAGTGGCAGCTCACATTTAATAGAAAATAAGTGGCAATTTCATATTATATATTTTTTGTTGTTGTTCTAAAACATAAGTTACACAGGACAAAGGAGAGATATTCAGGTATTCGGTCTTGACTCATTGGTACAGTATGATTGCACTGCATCAGTGAATTTTACCTCATCACATCTTGTGCCCATGTCCAATAAAGAAAACAAAGAGGAAAAACTAAAACATAAAAAATTTATAGAACCTATAGATTTAAAAAAAAAAAAAAAAAAAAAAAAAAAAAAAGTCATATTAATTTATCAAACATGAGCTCATTACAAAAACACACAGTATGTGGCTCAAAAAGACAATAAAATATGATCATAAAAAAAGAAACTGAGGCTAAACGTCTAAAATGTGTCATTATGTGGGAATTAAACTGTTAAACTATTAATATTATTACCATTTGGAATTCAAGCATTCCATTCAAGCCACCACTTCTGAGACACTGGTTTGTTACCATTGTTGCCATTATAAGCCGAATGCCCATCTCGGCTCGCCCGTTGCATTATGGGTAATGGAATGTCTTTTGGCTACCAAACAATAATGATAGTTAGCGTAAAGCAACGAAGAAAGCTCTGATTTGGACCGTTTTAACCACTGGAAAGTGGATGATTTAAAGCGTTTTTGTCGTTGCCATGGAGCCTGTTACAATATTAGTTTAAAGTCTATTTTTACAACCGGGGCTGCGTACGGAGATAGACAGAAACGAAACTGCCATTCATACGAAGGGATGCTGTCAAAAGTGACAACCAGTCCTTGTTCATATAGTTGGAATAACTATGTCAGGAAAACATTTCTGACCCTTGAAGGCGACTGTTGGACAAAGTCCAGGCTCTGAAACTGTGGCCTCATGTCGCCGATATTCACAACATTTAAACTGAAATGAGAAATAAATACATAGAATCTCTCTCTTTTTTTGTCAATAAGGAGGTGGACAGTAGACAACATCTTTTTCTTACTTGTGACCAGAGAGATGCACATAGGCTATGCCATCTAAATTTACTTTATTTTTATTTTTTTATGAGTCATCTGTTGGTGTACAGCTAATCGGTCACTAATTTGACAGACGGAAATTTACCCACTATATTTAACATCAAGACCGTTTTGGAACTTTTCCCTGTGATTCCAAGACGAATTCAAATGATTTAAAAAGTGAGGGTGTCTGTGTCGGGCTGGTCCCAGGTCCTGTCGTTCCCCTGTCTGCTTTGGTCCACCCCTGCCTACGGAGCCGCCGCCCTGACTTTTCCCTCGCTTTCAAGATATTGACAACTTAAATATTTACAAGAAATGTCACTTGAGACTTATAGTCTGTAAACCAATGCCCGTAAGCCTTATAGTTCACGGTTATGGCTCAATATACTTCAGTGTTCACGCTCCGCTACCTGAACTCGCTCACACATTTCAATGGCGGTGTGGTTTGTTTGGGCCGAAATTAGGAGCCTGATTGACTCACGCATGCGCAGTCGAGATGGGCATTGGGTTTATTGTTACAGTTTTGTAATTTCCCTCCTAAAAAGCCTATGGAAGATTTTTGAGAGTGGGTTTGAAAATGGTCCAATCACATTATCATAAAAACTTGTGTGTTTACTTTATTGTCCCCGTAGGGAAATTTGTCCTCTGCATTTAACCCATCCTTCGATGCCGCTGAGGCAACCCGTAAGGAGCAGTGGTTGACGGCAGTGCCGCGCCCGGGGACCCATCTCCATGATGTGGAGCCAGGCTGATGGTCAGAATCACCTGGCTGGAGGATTCACCTATTGCACATGTTTTTAGTGGTAGGGGAAACCGGAGTACCCGGAGGAAACCTACGCAGACACGGGGAGAACATGCAAACTCCACACAGAAAGGCCCCGTCCATGTGGGAATCGAACCCGGGACCTTCTAGCTGTGAAGCTGAGGCGCTAACTGCTGCGCTACCGTGCCGCAAACACCAGACAAATGGCCATCAAGCACATTTTAGAAGAAGAAAACAGTTTGTCTCGAACATAACCACTAAATACGAAACGTGTGATGTGATGGTCACAAACCTGGAGTTCCACTCCGTGTGCTTGGGGAGGGCAGCTGAGCGTATCCTGGGGAGACGGCGAAGGAGAGGCGCGGGCTGACCACCGAGAAGAGGAGCTGGAACCCCACGAAGCTGCCCGCCACCACCGTCAGCTCTCTGCTGTCCATCACTCACCTGCGGTACAGAGTGGAGGAGACAGGAGGGGGAGGGGGGGCACGGGAGAGGGACACACAGGGACAGGTTCAATCCATGGCTGTCAATCATCCTGGCAACAGCGGGTGGGCGGGAGAGAAGGAACGGAGGAGAGGACCGTCTAATGTGAGTGACAGTAAAGTTTTGGACAGGCGGGGCAGTTCAGGAGACGTGTAGGACAAGAGAGGGTGACTCAGCCTAAAGTGGGGACGACACAGAAGTGGCAGGGGAACAAAAAAGAAAAGAAAAGGTTATTATAAAGCAACATTTAGTGTGACAGAGGGAGACGTGCAGACTCTTTTAGTCAGAGAGTAATCTACTGTGAAGACAACAGAACACTAAGCGGGCATAAATTGGCTCAATTCTTCCACTGAAATTACATTCTTTTTTCTTCAACTTCCGTCTTAAAATATTCCTGAGTTCCAACAAATCAGCTCTATTGAAGGAGTGACGTAGAAAGTAAAAATCCACATTAAATAAGCAGTGTGCCTCATGGACAAACAAGGCAGAAAATTAAAAAGGTTGCATGCATTTTGGGTTTTAAAATTCAGATTAGGTTGACACTTCACAATGCAGATGTAATAACTTATCCAAGAGCATTTTACAGAGGAGACTGAAATGCAAACTGCTAAACTTCTTAAAGAATCTGATAGATTTCAGAACCTGTGGGTCGGGAGGAGGTCCCAGAAGTTGGTCGTTGGGAGCATTTTCAGAACAATCCTTTGTTTTCAAAATGTATCCCAAAAGTATGAAAACATTACTAGAGTCAGTTAAAATGACGGGTGCTGAATTGTTTAGACTTTAGGCTTAATCAATACTTAAATCAACAAAAATCTGGGGGAAAATACAGTCTATTAAATTATAACAGATTTAAAAACAAAGTGTTTCGAGAGTTAGAATAAACATTAGGTTCGCTCATCATCCTCTGGTCACGCCACACCGTTAACAGGTTTTTAACTAAGGTCTTTTGCAAAGGATTTTTACTACCTAAATATTCACATTTTGATTGCAATTAATTGTGTCGCCCCATTATAAGCGCTCCCTGTAATGCGACGTGATGCTGGTACAGTACGTCAAAGGATATTCTGGCGCCGAATGAAAGAGTGCCATTATAATGCATATTTGGTGAAAGGGGGGGGGGGATTACAGGGAGTTGTTTAGGACACAGTGAAATCCCTGAGAAGAAAACAAAAGCAGAGCGGGAGAAGAAAAGAGGATTGTCAAGTTGAAGCAACGAGTTCAACTCCTGACACACACAGTCGGTGGACAGCTGCCACGCCACTTCAAAAGCTGCGGCCTCAAAAGAACATTTCTTGTAGCACAGAAAGAAGAATTGCTGAAAAAAACGGCGTCATTCAAATGAACTAGCGCACTGAGAAAAGCATCACTGATCCTAATGTCCCGCGTAATTGACAGATTTGAAAAAGAAATAGCTAGGGCTGTGCAATGTAAATCGGCCAAAAAAATTATTCTTATTACAATATCACAATACAATGCAAAAATCATGGAGAGCTTTTCTCTGACTCCGATTTTTTACAAACATTTGCACAAGTTCCGTTTAGGTCATGATATTCCTTATTTAGTTCTATTGTAGCCTTTTTTTTTTCCCTCATCACATTGTGTCAAAGTTACTAATTTTTTTCGTCCTAGAAATAGCTTGATGAGTACAAAACTTTTAAAACAATGTTCACTTCATTTTCAAAAGTGAAGAAGAGAAGAAGAATCGTAGTAATGGAGTTCAGTCTAGCAAAAAGAATCCAGGTTATTTCCTGATATAAAAAGTGACAAGTATAAGAATGAGACAATATAAACATGCCAATGACTAATCAGATCTGAAGTAGCCTCATTCTCATTACCTCAGTACAACGGCAATACAATACAACAATAAACAAATGAAATACAAATGCACGGCGTGAAGAGGAAGGGATAAGCCAGTGTTTCAAATTTCACACATTAAAATTCATCATCGAGACACGACAATCCTCTGCGAGCTACTATTCCTTTTCGCTCAATGCATCGCCGAAGAGGCAAAGCAATCAAAAGTGGACTCAGTCATCTGACACACGCACACACATCGTCACTAAAGTCAACAAACCATGCAACGGTGATAAACTGTTAGCACACACTGTAATCCTATCTCTGTCCAGAGCTGCTTATGTTTGGAAGCAGAAAGTCCCAGTTCTGTGTATCTTATCTATACGCGACAAAAAAATAAAATAAATAAATAGTTAGCGAACAGACATGGCTTTGGCAACATCAATATACTTCCGATCAAATTTAAGCATGAGGGAGCTCCTTACTTTCTGATTCTGACAGAAAACGGACCCTATGGGAATACAGAGATGACTCAACATGGGCCCAAAACTACAAGAGTGTCGGTTAGCGAGGCAACTTTGGTGGGTCGCTTTCCTCTCTGGCTAGATCCAGAATCTGCTCCAGGGCGGGTTAAGGCTCCAAATAAGTGATGAAGCAGGGCCCGACCAATGGATTTTTGGTGCCTGATACCGATATGAAGGGGGTTGGCATGGCCGATAGCTGACATTTTAAGTTATTTAATTTGATGTAATTTTTTTATCTTTCAAAGAGCCTATAGTTTAACATTTATTAAGGTAAAGGTTTATATCTAATAAAGGTCGACTGATGTGGGGTTTTCTCAGGCTGATGCTGACTATTGGGGATTTTAATTGGCCGATGCTGATATATGTTTAAAAATGTCTCGTCTATAAACCTGTGTATGATGCTTCTAAACATGTCACTGTTGAACTGTAACAGCAGGAGGCTGTATGATGGGCCTAGGGCTGATTTATTCAGGACATTCATGTTTAGAAGGTACTTCAGAGGGAGCCACTTTGAAAAGACAAAAATCAGCAGATTCCAAAACAAAAAAACGCTCTCTCATGAAATTATACGCAAAAGTCTACAACATAAAATATATAAACAATGTTGTACAAACTTGTGACCGATTTCCACCGCAATGTTTCTTGGTTCCCCTCAGGCCTAGGAAGTTGTGGCTCTGACTGAGCTCTTTCCAATGCAAAAAACCGGAAAGTCTCTATCACCTAATAAGAAGACAGCACTTTGATCAAATAGAAGAGAATTTGATTCAAAGATACAAAAAGATTTTAATGTCGATTCATAAGAATCGAAATATTAATTTCTCTCAAGTCCTTGTTGTGGGGTGGTGGGTGAGGGGTGGAATCACAGGGAGGGAGTTCAGCTTCCGGATAGCCTGGTGGATAAAACTCTTTGAGCCAAATGGAGAAGGATGGAGGAGGAACTGCGAGTGTGATGTGTTGCAACTTTTCTACATGTGTAGCCGGTTTAGATGACTACACAAAATAGACTCATTTCCACAATATAATGAGCATTACATTAAAACTTGTAAACCTAACGAAGACGTTTAAACATTAAAATGTGAGCATGCACAATTTCTCAATAAGGTGAGCGTCTTTGCACGCTGGTTGAGTTTTGTGCATGGAGGATATCTTTTATATTCAGGCGATCGGTCTCCGTGAAGCAACTGATCTGATTGACCATGCAGCACTGAGAGAAACCCTGGATTACCTCGGTGAGTTGGTAACTTTGTAGTACTGCTATACACGCTCATGTCCTGGATAGTCAAGAAGAGAAACATCCAGGATAACTTTAACCAGCTTTATATTACAGAGTTTAGTTTAGTTTATTTGTTTGAACAGTTAACCTGCTCAAAGGGAGTGGGCCGAAGCCAAAGGCTTATAAGCGCCCACCCCAGCAGTACTTCTTCTGCATGCCACAAGCCCATGCACTCCCTTCTCCTCTCAAACTCAATCATTCTGCCCCTGTAGCTACGATTACTTCCACCTGCAGCAGCAAAACCAACAACCAACTCAGCCTCTCCATCTGCTCCTCTCCAAATCTAGAAGTATCCACATCCGGAGAAGATCATTCTCTCCCTTTTTAGAGCCTGAACGCCAAAGTCCATCCAGGCCAAAAAACAAAACAAAAACAAGATACAACGGTTGATGGGGTTCATTTTGAAAAGCGACAGTGTCCCTTAAAGGTTGTTTTGCACATTGGTTTACTGTAATAACAACTCCAACATTTTCAGATTGACTTGATTGACAGTCTCCTCCAGAAAGCTAGCTGGAGGAAAAGCTAGCCTGGCACTAAAGGGGCTGTAGTGAAGAGAAGCGCCTCCACCTGCCAGCACCAAACAAAGACGGACTCTGTTAGTTTGGGGATTACTCCTGTCACATGAGGCAGGATGAGGAGGCGGGCTCAGACGCCAAACTGGACTCTGCAACTGACAAGCAGTCAAAGCAATAGACAGACTTTTAAAAATCAAGATCCAAAACCAAAATAAGACACGACAGAACACAGCCTTTAACAACCCTTTGTCTCATTGCAAATACGGCAAACAAACATTTAGCTGAGGGTGCATTATGTATTGCAATAGCTGTGCATGTTACATAACATCTCATTTGATGTAATAATAGCTCAAATTGAGAATTAAAATAATGAATGCACAACCAGAAATTAGTACAATTTCACAAGGTGCAACTCATTATTTAGCATAATAATGTATAGGTTTTTTTTGGTGTATGGCCAAGCCAAGTTAAATACGCTTGAAAATGCCTGTTCATTGTAAAGAAATATACAATTGTTATTATTCTATGACAATACGAGTAAGTAATAAATAATAATAATAATAATAATAATAATTAAATAAATAATAATAATAAATCCCCCTCTCTGACAAAGGGTAAATGGTGACCTAAACTTTATGCCTTTATGCCACCCCAACAAACTGAGGCCAAACTGTATTACTTGGTCCCTTTGTTGCCAAGCCCACTTGAACACAAACCACACAGCCACTGCCCTGTGTTCAGATAAGTCTGACTTGCCACAAAAACAGTGAGCGCAATCTAAAAACGACTTATTCCAGATCAGGGTTGTGAAACGTGGAGGGGTTGTGGTTCCAAGGCCAACACACAGCACATAAAATTGTTGAGAAACACTGTGCAACGCAATCCACACACTTGAAGCTCTCGGGCAGCGCATGACACTTTAGGCATGTGCAGTCGCTATATTGACTTGACAACAACTAGTGTCATGCTAACCACGCTGAGAACAGGGAGACAAAGAGACAGGACCTAAAAAAGCACTTCTAGATGTAATGGTCCATATCAGGCTGCAGTTTGTGAAGTTCGCTAGAGGCAGCAGCCAAAATATTTAAAAGGAGGAAGCAGAGACAAAAAGACACGTCTCTGACCATTAAACATGTGGCCGTTTCCATGACACTGCTTTCTCTAAAAATAGATGTAGTTTGTAAAGTAGCTGAAGTTTTTGAAAAGAATAGTGCTTGAAAAACATCAACTTACTTTTGGGCTGCCTACACATTGAATGGGGAAACAAGCTAGATATAGCAGAGGAGTAACAGCGAGTGGTACAAGTGTTATTATTACAAGTACTCTCTGAAATGTGTATTTTGTAGAGCTATTTGTCCTTTATGTTTAATGACCATACAATGTATTCAGTGCATCAAAACATTCAGATATGACTTACAATCATGCAATGTTATTTTACTTCATGTATGTTGTAAAATTCGGCATGATGTCACGAGGTGGTGCTATTTTGTATTAAGTCAAGATGGTGTCACCAGACTCCTGATCATTTCAGCACCAAGATTGCCTCCACTATGAACCCTTTCTTGCTAATCGCTGGTAGCTTTTGCTTTTTAGCTTTGAACTACTTTGCCCACCTCAGTGCCAGCAGAGGAATAGTACAGGCATTTTTTTTTAATTGGTACCGTTTATTTTATACATGTGCATTATTGTAAGTTTCAAGTAATGTATTGAACCCTTGATGTCAGAGAGGATAACTAACAAATGATAAGAGGAGGCTTTATGGGTGCACTAAAATAAACTTATTGGTCTAAAGTGTCTTCAACTATACAAACAACTAGGAAGAAGCTGAGCAGGACCTGACAGACAGAGAGAGCCGTTCACTGTCCCCAGCACACTGCACATCCCATGGCCACGCTGATCATATGCAGCATGCGCCTGAATAATTCATGGTCATTCTTCACCTGGCAGCCCAGTTCACTTTGGCCTGTGGGAGGAAGAAGCGCACACACGCCTATCCTACACACTTTGCGGTTTACAGGCCGGACGGGAGAGGTGCTCGGCCGTCACCGCTTGACCTTGTTCCACTATTCCGCTGCTGTCAGCAAACCATGACCCTTTGACACATCGACCAAACATAAATAATAGCGTTTCAATTTCTCCCTTTTCCATTGGAAATCCAACACGGCCCCAGTACCGCATTGCTACAGCAGCTTCTCAAGACGCATATAGGCATCTCTGTTGTCACCAGTCTCCACAGGCACCATGAAGACGACTCAGAAACCAAGCGGTCACTGTTTGTCATTCTAGACGCTCACTGTGCTGCTTGTTATTACCGTTCAGGACTATATGGCGTCTACACTGTAAACACTTGTGCTTGCAGTTCAAAGAGACGGCTTTATGTAACACCCCGTAGCGCTTATTCTGCAGATAATGCACTATTCGGGCTAATGTGAGCACAGGTGTTGGGGAGCGATCGTCAATAAGCCAAAAATAAGGCGCATAAGTACGTAACTTCCCGCATCTGGTCAGGCTGCAGCTGAAGAAAGAAAAGGAGGTAGTGGATTTAAAGAGCAAAGTTGATCCTGTAATTGACTGCTACGTAGGCGTCTGCCCCCAGTAAAATGCACGCGCAAGACACGAATGAACATTCGGAATACAAACACGTAAATCAAAACAGTACGATTGGTGATCTGGGTATTTTTAGTGTGCAGAATGCGCAGGGAGGATCAATTGTACCTCGTATCCGTCGCATAAGCCTGTGTAGGCGGAGGAGCTGCCTTTCAAAGAGCCGCCGCCTTCTCCACTTTCTTCCAAGTTGACGTTAGCTAGCAAGTCGGCTACAAGGAGCGAGCCGCAGCGGAGAGAGCCCCCCGAAGAAAGAGAGGGATCCGCCGAGAGGGGAGGAACGACAGCCTTCCCCCCTGCTTCTTCTCACGCTACACCCCGGATCGTCCCAGCTAGCCTCAACAGCCCCGCGGGGACACCGTTACGTGTGCTAGCCCCGCAGCCCGAGTGCCATGTGATTGCAGTTACCAGCGATGTAGAAAAGTTTGGACTCGTTTTATTTTGGCGTTGACAGAGGGACCGAGTGGTGACGTCAGCACGCACACGCCCCCCCACCCACCCCCCTGCACGGTAACGCCCACGAGGAACAAAGGCCACGGTGTTGTTGCGAATGATCTTACCTTTCACCTTTTACCTCTAATAATGGTTTAGCTGCCGATTATGAGGCTGTGCAGAAGGCAACCGTGAAGATAATACACGTCCACCCGAGCAGACAGCCTGCTTTTATATAACATTATCTGAAACATGCATTTTCCTTCAACTAACAGGTGAATGATTTAACCCAGGGCCAAGTGTGTTCCCAGGGCCAAGTGTGTTCGGGCCAAGACCCCCCAAACTGACCGCAAAATGGACTGGGGACCCCTCACTTTCATTCAGTGTATCAGTTTTTCTGCTTCTGCAGGATAATTATTGTATTTATTTATTTACTTTTATATAGTTTTGTGAAGAATTAAAGTGTTGATCCTAGTGTGCAGGGCATGTCAAGTTTAGGGGCAAAAAAAAAAAAAACAGTATCAACAAATATGTAAAAATCCAACTAATTATTTTTATGACCCCGTGCTGAGCCTTTGAGGCACCGCTGTGTGTCATTATTTTGAAAATGCTTGTTCTAAGCCAAGGGTCTCCAACCTTTTTTACCCGGAGAGCTACTTTTACACAACAAGAACGTCGGAGAGCTACATATGCTTCAAAAACACAATGCGACTTAGGTGGACTGTACCCAGGAGAATTAGTTGACATTTCAACGAAAAGGACTTGCGTTTAGTCCTTGTACTTTACAATATTGACCCAACTGTTCGTAGATTGTGTTCAGCATGTTCAGAACAAACAGAAAATGCATCTAAAATTTGAGTTATCATGCGTATAGAGATGTAGAAAGTCTTTGGCGAGTTACCTGGAAAGGCCTGGTGAGCTACTGGTAGCTACTGGTTAGAGATCCCTGTTCTAAGCATTATGATGTGATGATTGATTAATATAACTTCCTACTGAGTCACCAGTGTTGGGGAGTAACGAAATACATGTTTTTAGAATATGTATTTAGTAACTCATTTTGAGTAACTGTATTCTGGTAAAGTTACACTTTCATTTGGGAGTATTTAGAATACAGTTACTTTTCAAATATCAAGGGAATACATCCCAGTACTCAGTTATGAAACTTTAGCTCCATATTGCACAACATTATTAAGAACGACCTTTTAATGTTGACCTGTTTTCCTTCCAAGAATTTAATAAAGATTTAAAACGCCTTAGGCCAGAGTTCAAACAAACACTGCACATGAGTCACACAATGCGCTGTGATCTGCTGCTCCTGTGCATTTGCCAAGAGAGTTTTTGAGTTCCTAATTAATGGTGAGTTTATAACTGGTGTTCCAACAATCGTAATCTTTATTTTTGGAATTATATACCATATTTATACATAAATATAATGACAATCAATCTGAAAGTATTCTATAAGTATTCAAAGTATTCAGAATACAGTACTCTGATTAAACAAAGTAATGGAATACGTTACAAAATACATTTTAAGACAAGGATTCAGTATTTAGTAACCAAATACAATTCAAAAGTTTTCTCCCTAACAGTATGAGTCACCTATGATAGGCCAGGCAAGACATTTACACTGTGCACAGGGTAACTCAATGCTCCTGTATGTTGAAATATTTTAATATGAGGAATGGCCTAGACAAATCAATAAAATATAACTGCACAATTGCAGAAGAGCAATATACTGTATTTTATGACATTGTTCAGGTTTAATGATATTTTGGTATGTGTGTTAATAATCTTATTAAAATGTGAAAGTATAACAAAGTAGTTTTTATTAATCATAAAAAGTATTTTTTTTTAACCAAGAAAAACCTCCATTGCAATGTCCTAAAATTCTTAATCCTTAAAACTGTTTAAGAATTTTAAGACAGTGTCAGACGTATTCTAATAAACATGTATAATGATCTATTGACAGCATTCATGCATAATTCATAAGTATTCCTTGAGCTCATGGCACAATCAGATTTGATCAGACTTTCTAAACCCCAGTTTCAACATAACTACAGCATGTGGGGATTAAAGCACACTTTCTTCTGTAACTAAGAACCTTATAAATTATTTCCCAATGCTTCGTACTCATAAGCTGGAGAGCTCAGCCATAGTTAAAGGACCAACTAATAGACTTTGGAATGTGGTCAGACCAGCAGGCACCTAGTGTAAAACAAGTTATGTTCAAGTTACCTTTGACCTGATCCAGACAGTTAATGGAGTGACTGAAAAAATGCTGTGAATAATGAGTCCACCTCCTGTTTAATTGTTTGTTTTGGTAACTGCCGGACGTGTTTTGACAGATGATGACGTACAGAGATGTCTTTCTGGTTCCACCGCCCATATATATGGCACATTTGGCATTCATCATCTTAAGAGGGCGGAGAAAATAATGTAGAATTTTTGACACATTGAACAAAATTTCACAAAATATCCCAAAAATAAATAAATAAAATCAAAAGAGACAGGCTAACAAAAATAAACCTACGAATTAGTTTAACTTTATGCAAATGTAAAGTTGTTTTTTGGGTCCTGATCATTTCTCTCTTTGAAATTTTGAGTTCAACTATCAGGTCTGGCCCCAAACACACATTCTTGGTGCTTGTAGTGTAGTACAGTTTATCCAATTGTGACTGGAGATCTATACTGTTTTGTGAATATATGGGGCTCCCATTAATGGTTGCCTTTGACTGCACGGGTTTTTTAGCCTGGCTAACGCCAGACTGCTGTGTGCGCTCGAATCTTTTCGAACTTCACAACAGCCTGGGGACCATGGCCGATATTTTCGCATGGATTTGGGGACCAATCACAGAACGAGGAGGGACGACAATATGATGACGCGCTATTTGACATACGGAAGCTTGTAGTTTGTATAGGGATAAAAAAATATATGTATATATATTTGCGGATCCAACATGACAGCAGCAGACGTGACGCCATCTCTCGATCAAGCTTTAGAACGTGTTCTAAATAGTTTAGCTCCATCAGTGAGAATAACTTCTGTGTGGAGTCAACAAGTATACACACAGACACTGTGTTTATATATGAGTCACTGTAAGAGCCAAAAGCCATGTTTTTGGATTTGAAGAAAGCAATTATTGGATGTATTATACTGTATGACTATGGTTTTTCAATGCTGCCAAAGAAGTAGCCTCGGGTATCCTAACAATTTGCATTGGTAATGAAATGATTAATGCATGAACCACTGAGATACTGTATAATCTAAACAGCAATAGTTTTTAAGGCAGGAAACAACTTACAGAACAATTTAAAACCATTGTGATGTATTTTTGTCCACAAAATGACACTTTCAAATCAACACACATGATTAAAAAACAGGCTACTGTTTTTTATTTTTTTTACAGTTTTCTTCTTTTCAATTGTACACTCAAAAAAATAATTGACCCAAAAAGACAGACTTTAAGTGATTGAATTGGGTGCAGATTTTCCATGTGAATTTATTACATACATGCCATCTAAAAGACTTAAAGACTTTCTGTACACTTTAGCCAGTTAAATCACATAAACATCATGTTTCTCAAGTAAAGGTTCACTTAAACTTTACGTTTTCAAATAACTTAATCTTTATAAATCTATGTGATATACAGAGTTAACCTTTAAGGAAATATTCACATAAACAATAGTATTGATTCATTATTTTTAGCTAAAGTTTATGTAAATGTTACATGTAATTGTAACATGGACGAAATTACAAAATGGTGTAAAATTTTAACTTTTATTAGAAAACTATAAAAGCACTTTAAAAACATGCTAAAAACAAAACAACAACAGCAATCAACACTGATTCTAAATTTGTTTTTCATCTTTCATTCTCAATACAACCAGGTAGTACAGATCTTGGCATTTTAACAGAAGAATAATGCCCCTTTCATCTGGTCCTCTGGAAATGGGAAAAACGTTTTCCCCAGTTGGATAAAGTACATGAAAACTTGCTCAACTGGGGAACTCGGGTTAAAAAGAACTTCCCGACATCCGTGCCTGATGCGGAAATCCGCTGATTTGAGCTTTTTTGTTAAACTCTGCTACTTTCTCAACTTTAGCTTAAGCTGTTTTTTTGTGTGGTTTTTTTCTCTTTATTTATTTGATTTGACAATGCACAAACCACATTAGTCTAAAAAAGAAGAGATGTCATGTGCCAGGTTATAGCAAAAATGCTAATTTCCACCCGCAGTCCCTGGACAGGTTGATGTTATACTTACAAAAGTTCATAAAATATATACAGAATAATAGAAGCTCACATCATAAAAGCACTTTCTATCATTCACTCACTCACTCACAGTTTACAGCGTTCATACAGTGCATCCGGAAAGTATTCACAGCGCTTCACTTTTTTCACATTTTGTTATGTTTACAACCCTAAACGTAAAGATTTTATTTTGAATTTTTTACTGAAAGTTCACACACAAGTAACAGACAACTGTGAAGTGAAAGCAAAATGATACATGATTCTGTTATTTTTCAAAAAATAGAAAAGTGAAAAGTGGGGCGTGCATAAGTATTCATAACGCATTTTCGGAGTGCATTAAATTGCTTTTATAACATTCCTAATGACTGCAGAATGTTCACACCTTGCCCTAACCATTAAATAGAGGCCACCTGTGCATAATCTACTCCCAGTATAATTAAGCTGTTCTGTGAGGGCCTCAGAGCTAGGGTCAGAGTGTATTGGTCACTAAACAACATCATGAAGTCCAATAGACCCTTTAATTGTTTGTAAACATTCCGGGCTTAGCTGGAGGCAGGAAGCTCGATTCCTATCTATTTCCATTGTAGCTGTTGTCATAGTAACGATAAACAAATGTCTAACTGTTTTTGGAAATATCAGATAAATCTTATTTTATCGTCTCAAATGTCATTCCTCTTGTTCTTGCACCTTAAGCCACAACAGGACCACATATTTTTGTTGTAGTTTTACACTTATAATCACTAGTTTTAGTTTAATCTTATTTCTCTTGATCACTTCCTGCCTCCAGCTGATGTCACTGATGATGTCAGCAGTTAAAGGGTCTATAACACACCAGACAGGTCCGAGATAAAGTTATTGAGAAGTATAAAGCTGGGTTAGGTTATAAAAACATTTCCAAAGCTTTGAACATCTCTCAAAGTACAGTTAAATACATCATCCAGGAATAGAAAGAGTGTGGCATCACTGCAAACCTACCAAGACCCGGCTGTTCTCCTAAACTTACTGACCGAACAAGGAGAGCACTGACCAGAGCTGTTTCCAAGAAGCCTATGATGACCCTGGATGAACTGCAGAGAGCTACAGCTCAGGTGGGGGAAACTGTACACAGGACAACTATTAGTCGTACACTGCACAAATCTGGCCTAATGGCAGAATGGCAAGAACAAGCGATTTTTGAAATAAAACCATAAGAAGTCCCGTTTTCTGTTTGCTAGAAGCCACCATGTGGCCTCCATGTGGCTTCTAGCAAACAGAAAACGGTATTTCTTATGGTTTTCTTTCAAAAATGCCACTCTGCGATAAGGCCAGATTTGTGCAGTGTACGACGAGCCCAGGGCTCCAGACTAACTTTTTTCATGACCGTCCTGACACCGTTCCGAAAACCATTTGGCATCATCCCGAAATGGATGTGAACCGTCCCAAATTTTAATATGTATTTTTTATACATTATTTTTATTTTTTAATTATACCTTTATTTTGAATGTATTTTTATTATTGTTTTAAACAATACAGTGTGTTTATAAATGACTCATTTAGGAATAATGCAATTTATTGGTAAAACATTTCTTCTGAAACAATAAATACAAATGTGTATAAACGCATGGCTTAATTCATGAGTGGATTAATTGTACGTGACAAATTAAGTAACCCTTTACTATAGTTTTAAATATTCTTTGTCTGTTCTCTAAAGTAAAACTTTAGCCTTTAGTTTTATCATCCTCGAGCTCAGCTGTGATTGACAACCGTCTCCATGGAGACTCAAGGGGAAAGGGGCGGAGTTAAATGCGTGCAGCAGCAGCAGCAGCTCCAAACTCCATCGCGCACAACGAAAACACAACGCGCAGCCTTTGTAAAGCAGCATAGATCGTTAGAAAGTCGCTGGGTTCCGCTAGTGTCATTTTCGAAAACAGTCCCTACAGAGCCTCTGAAACGCTGCTTTCGGCAGCACGGCGCTTGTCAGGCGGACATGGAGCAGCGGACACGATTTTACGATTTAGTCATTTTCCACATCGTCTGTTTTTAAAAGCAGGAATTAATTGAATTAGATTTATCGCCCAACCCTACATAAATATATATTCTGTTTAAAAAAAAAACGTCTCGGGGGAGGATTTCATCTCGTCCCGTGCATTTTTTTCCCGTCCCCGGGACTACATTAGTCTTGAGCCCTGCCTGACCCGATGCAACTGAGCCGCGCTGCCATTGTGGGGCGCGTTGCCATTGTGGGCCAGCCTGACCTGGAGGTCGGGAAACCGTAGTTAGGAAACTTAAGGTTACTCAAGTAACCCCGGTTCTTTGATAACAGAGTGAGGTGTTTACTGTGGGAATCGCCTCAGGCGTGACCATCCACGGAAGCTCCAATGGCACCACGTCTGTCTATGACAGACAAGATGACTGTACCTCAGGCTACGCCCCTTCTCCTAGGTACAGCCAGCCTCCTCCTTCAGTAAACATTCTAAAGCCATTTCTGACCGCCTTGCAAGGAGGGCAATGAAGGTGAAACACCTCACTCTGTTATCAAAGAACCGTGATTACGTGAGTAACCTTAAGTTCTTTGTCTAACTTCGTTCGGTGTTTCACTATGGGAGATATGGCCTACTCCCGGATTGCAAATAAAGCTCCTCAAGCAGCAGGTCACAATGGTGCCAAACGGTGACCTCAAACGGAGCCAGCAACCCTTGGCTGTAAGACTGCCTGGGCCAAAGAGGGACCAGAGACGTCCAGTCTGTAAAACCGCACAAAAGCCAATGAAATGGCTTCAACAATTCAGTGAGAAAGTCTCTTACATGGACACAGGCTTCCCTTTATGGGGAATGGCCCAGGACACAAACAACTGGTTAGCCTTGCGAAAACCAGCTGTTCTGGCCACATACACATGGTGCCCAAACTGGGCACAAGGTATTAAGCCCCCACTCCTCTGCAGAGAAAAAAGGCGGAGGATGAAAAGCTTCAAGCTCGACCGTGGGGCAGCTAAATGCAGAGTCCAATACCTTTGGCACAAAGGCCGGGTTAGGATGTAAGCGGACTCAAGAAAGCCCAGGGGCAAACTGTAGACATGCAGGACTAATAGATAAGGCCTACAGTTCGCTCACACGCTTTGCTGAGGTCAAAGCCAGAAGCAACACCGTCTTGAAAGCAACATACTTCAACATAAGTCAACAGCCTCCAAGGGCTCAAAAGGGTGCTGGCAAAGTGCGTCTAGCACAACCACCAGATCCCAAAGGGGTACCAGGGGTTTAGCCACTGGAAGTTTGAGGCGCGCTCCTTTCATGAAACGACATATCAGAGGGTGTTGACCAACTGATTTGTCCCCAAAACCAACATGACAGGCCGAAATTGCGGCCAAATAGACCTTGACAGTCGAAAACGCTCTACGCTTCTCGACTAACTCTTGCAGAAAACACAAGACGTCAGCCACAGAGCATTGAAAAGGAATGGTCTGCCTAGCTGCACACCATTCCTCAAATATGCGCCACTTACAGTCATACAAAGACCGAGTGGAAGTGGCCCTGGCACACTGAATAGTATCAATAACATGTACAGGGAGACCGGCCGCATTTAAGTTCCACCTTTCACGGGCCAAGTCCAGAGAGCTACCCGGTCCGGGTGAGGATGGTAAATCTCTCCGCCCGCCTGAGATAGGAGGTCCCTCCTCACAGGGAGGGGCCATGGCTGTTCCCGAGCTGCATTATTTCCGCCATGGGGGTTGCCCCGCGACAGCAAGTCCGCCCCTCTGTTCAGGGCACCTGGCTGGTGTGTTGCCCGGAGAGACAGCAGCCTGGTGCTGCTCCACAGAATCAATTTCTGTGCTAGCCTGTGTAGCTGCAGAGAGCGTGTGCCGCCCTGGGAGGTTGATGTACGCCACAATCGTTGCATTGTCCGTTTTTACAAGGACATGCTGGCTCTGAATATACTGAGCTGTAAGAGTTACTCTGAATTAGAGGGAGTTTATGCTCAAACCCAGATACTCTGTATTCTGCGCGGGTTCTAACCGATCGTCCGGTTTATTCTGAACCCAAGAGCAGTGAGATGACAGACGACAGTGCGCGTGTCTGTGAGTGTGCGCTCGCGGAAGCACACCAGGTAATCGTCTATATATGAAAAATTCTGATCCCACTGCTCCGAAGGGGAGCCATTGCGGACTCCACACATTTGCTGAACACCCTCGGAGCCAATGACAGCCCGAACGGAATTACTTGATATTCGTATGTTGTCCCTCCGTGCGCAAACCACAGATATTTCCTATGCGCGGGGTGTATCGAGCGGCAGAGCACTTTGTGAGTGAGCATTCTGAACGTAAATCTTCCTAAGTGTATGTTTAATACACGGAGATCGAGAATGGGACGTAAGGCTGAGGACCCCTTCTTCGGGACGAGGAAATAGCGGGAGTAAAACCCCTGTTGACACTCGCTGTGTGGAACAGCTCGTATTGCTTCTTTGCTCAATAGAGATGTGATCTCGTCCGCTAGGACATGAGCTGCATCCCCTTTCGCCACTGAAGGCAGCACCCCGTTGAAAGTGGGCAGTTTCATTGCAAACTGAAGCCTATATCCTCGAGATATAGTGGAAAGAATCCATGGATGAACTGCGCATGCGCGCCACTGCTCCAGCTGGGCAGTGAGCGGCCCCATGAAAATGCTCAGTGACGTCACTCCCTTGATAGGAGTCTCGACGTCTGCATAAGAAGGAGCGTGAGCTCACTCTTGCGGCGTAAGCGGAGAGTCCTTCATCTTGTCCAGTGCTGGCCCAAACAGCACTGGACAACCATAGACCTCGCTCACCTGCCACAGCCAGTCCCATCACGTGGCCGCAGCCCTGGACTGCCCCTCGAGCTGAGCGCAAAATGAGGTCATTCACCACACAGATTTCATCCCAGAGGACCGGGTTGAGTGCCCCCAAGTCCAACTGCTAGCCCATTTCCTCAAGTAATTCCCCCTGGTAAGCGGAGAGCAGAGACACTGTATTCAGTACACACACCGACTGAGCGGCGTATTTGTACATCCGCTGGAAGCTGGAGGATGTGACCCTCTCCATCTTGTTGGACAGGGAGATGTTAGTTGAGGCTAAGACGGCACGGCGATTAGGATGTAGGTGATATGCCAATGAAGGCTCCACCGCTGGGGGTTCGGCCAACCCCAGCTCCTTCATCCCATGTACTTCCAGCTTTGAGTAGCCCTGGACTGGGAGCTTGCTCTTAAGTGGGCTGGACCAGAACCGGCTCATCTCCTTCATGCATGCAGGTACAGCGGGAAGGAGCTGCTTCGGAGGTGCTTGGGCCGGTGGGAGCCGCTTGCCATCATAGAGGTCCCTTACCCCTCCTGCTGCGTCTACAGCCGCGGGCCAGGGTATGTTGAGCTTGGTGGTGGCGCGTTTGCACACGTCGTACAAATTGCTGTCCAGAGGGGACATTGTTTCTGACGCACTCGGGGGTCTGGACTGGACCAGTGGAAATGTGGAGTCCTCCTCCACATCCTCCATATCCACAGCCTCGAGGAGGTCACAGGCAGCATCGCACTCTGCCTCCTCACTGCCTGGATCCATGTCGAGGAGGTCCTCGAACAGTGGCGGCATATCGTCTGATACATCCAGCGCGCTGCCCCAGGTAGTGTCAGCTCGCTGATGGGTATCAGCTGTGGGCTTTGCGGCGGCCTGTGTCAGGCACAGGTCCTGAGAATTAGCCACCGCTACTCTGAGTCTCCTTTCCAGTATTTTCTCCGGCATTGATGTGCAGTGATGGCAAGAATCACGGTCCGCCAGCGCTGTCTGAGCGTGCATCAGGGTGAGGGTCCCTGCCTGAAATGGTAGCCCCGCACGACGCGGGGCAAGGGCCGGATGCAACCTCCTTTGACTTCGGGTCCGACCCTTTGGTGGGGGTAAGAGCCGAGGACATAATGCCTAAAACCGGGAAAAAAGACCAGAAATAAGTGCAGTGCTAGTCGTGCCGCAAAGCAAACACGACTGGAGAAGCCGAGACACGGGTTTAAAACCGTATCCGGGTCCGGGGAGCCTGCTTCGCCTTAACGCGTTACAGAACACCGCACTATTGAATCAGTCAACAAGTTAATGTCAACCGACCAAAAGAGCGGGCAACAAGTTAATGTCACCCGCAAAAAGTTGCCTTGACGGTAGCCGAATGGAAAGGCTAAGTCAGTCGACAAATAAATGCTAACCAACTTGGCTACTATAAGCTGTACGGTTAACGGTGTGTATTAAACGAATACAAGCAGCCTATAAAAACAGCGTGTAATAGCAGTATAAGTCCGTGAGAACTTACTCAGCGTATCCGAGCCGAAGCCGGCAACTGTGCTCGTCAACGATGTCTTTTACGGCTCGTCTGTGAACTGTTAAACAGAAGCTAGCTTGCTGGCAAGAAAAGTGCTGAGGGAGCTAGAAAGATGTGGCTTCCACGCGGGAAGAAAGCGAGAATGTTTACTGAAGTAGGAGGCTGGCTGTACCTAGGAGAAGGGGCGTAGCCTGAGGTACAGTCATCCTGTCTGTCATAGACAGACGTGGTGCCATTGGAGCTTCCGTGGATGGTCACGCCTGAGGCGATTCCCATAGTGAAACACTGAACGAAGTTAGAAAAAGAACCTGGCTGCCTTCAGTCTCCTCTGATCCTCTGAAACAGTGCAGCGCCTCCTGGGTTTGTCCCTGTTTCAGAGTGTGGTGTCCTGCACTGGTCAGCTCCACCTCCTCCTTCCTCTTCCTCCTGCGCAGCTCCCTCCGCTCCACAACAGTCTTTCTCCATCTTCTGGGAATAGCTTAATCTGTTTTATGTCCATCACACCAACATCCTCTGGGTCATCATCTTCGTCTCTTTCTTCATGTAGAATCACGTACACTCCCATCATGATCGGTGCCATGTTGTTTGCACTTCCAGCATCGGTGTCCTGAATATAATGGAAAATTGGTTAGGAAAATGTATGATATTATTTTAAACAATAAGATTACTTCTGAGAGCCAGGTGTGAATTACGTATGATCGTGTAGACAGTCGTCCATGGTCTAATGGAGTTGTTGACAAGTCTGATTGAGGCTTAGCTAATTTTGACACTTCCAATTCACCGTTGTGGGGCTCTCCAGTCGTTCCAACGCATTCAGCCATGTTGGTTCCTTCTGTTCTGTATTGGATGTTGGGTTGAGTCAGGATATTCAAAAGACGGGTCTGCCGCAGAGATAAAGAACGCCAAATCAATGCATGTAAACCATTTATAACGTGGGCTGATTTTCATCATCATGCGATGGGGGTCAGGAACTAGTAAACATGGAGTGATTGTCACGTAATTTATAGCTCGCAAAGCATGTACCATTCGATAAATCGGTGTGTCACGTTTTTGTACTGGGAGGATGGGGGTGTTCCACGCCGAGTCAGAAGTTTCTAGGACTCCAGGTTCCAAAAACCCACTCATTGTTTCTTCAATCCCATCAATAGCTTCAGATTCATGCGATATTAAGGTCTATTTACAACTTGTGATTCATCAATTAAAATTTTTATAGGAACGAGGGAGAAACATCGACCAACAGCAGCAGGTCCTTGGGACCAAAGAGATGTGTATCTGTCATTCGTGCATGAATTCTGTACGACTTGCTGAAGGGAGAGTACTGTACATTATTCACTTCTGTGTTCGCCCAATTATGTAACATTGACAGTTCCCTTACCATGGGGTCCAAGTTCATGGGTCTCAGGATGTGGCGAGAGCACCAAGGAGATGTGAGGAGCAGCTTCAGGATCCATTTTATACCACTGTTGAGGTCGGCGGTCAAGTCGCAGCTAGCCGCCACCCCTTGAGGAAGTAATTCCCCATATTTGTCCTTCCAGTTCATTAAACATTTCTGTAAAAACCTCATCACTATCTTGGTCATAGAATAGAGTGCAGGGGAAAGGTGAAAGGTGAAGCCCCCCCTTTTTTTCCCCCCCAATTATTATTATTGTTTTTATTATTATTATTTTTCACAGAGTCCTCAGGTTTCAAAATAGCCCAGTAAATATCAGCATATGGAGGAGTCTCCGTGGGTGTCATCAGCCATTGTCCAGTACTGTGTGTTGCAGTGGAACAGTTCAGTGATTGTCCATCAGGGAAAGTTAGTTGTATTCCATCTGACCACACAAAATGGTGGCTTGTGTGGCAATCAGTAAGTCTCTTCCCAAAAGTGAAACAGATTTGCTCGTATCCTGGTTTTACTGCTGGTCCAAAGTTGCCCCCAGTTTTCCATCCTCTGTCGATCTTTCATCAGGCAGTAGCATGTTTCTCTGGACGTAGTTCTCTGGTTAGGCAGTTGGTCGGACAGTGCTCTTTTCTGGTCTTGTAGACTGCACTGCATTTTTTCTGGTTCTGTAGACTGCACTGCAAAGTTGGACTTGTCCTTCTCTGGTCTTGTAGACTGCCCGCATCCTCCACCAGTCTGGGTTGACGATACAAATGAGTGATACAACGTTTGTCCAGCCAACACAGTTTTCAAAGGTTTGGTAAAGGGCAGAACTTGAGGTTTCCCAGAGAAGCCCACTCGGGAGATCGTGTTATCAGAGAGCATCAACTTCCCCAGCGGTTGATTCAGAATCAGAATCAGAATAGGTTTTAATGTCATGAACAGGTTCACAACTAGGAATTTCACTCGGTGCTTTTGCGTACATGCGCAAAACACACCAGGGCAGCCTTACATGGCGCCCCTTTTGTTGCTGAAAGTAGAAATCACAATAAAGCAAGCACATACATAGACAATTATACACAAGATTATGATAATACACATTATGGGCGGAAAACCCGCTGGAAATTTTTCATTGGTACAAAAGGAAGGGGAGGTGGGTAGAGATACAGTCAGTGAGTGAGACGGACAGAGGGAGGGGGTAGGTTAAGGCAGGTCATGTATTGTGTTATGTAGGAGGCTTCTTAGCCTGGTGAGACCAGAATAATTCCCCTATTTTTTTATCCAGCGGGGATCAGTCTGGTCACCCCGCCCTCGTTCGCGGCTTCCGCAAAATCAATCCGTTCACGTGCAATCAGAGTCATTTATTTGCCGTGACGTGTTGTTAGCGAGCAGCTCACTCATGGGACGCGGAAGTCCCCTCAATAACAATCTACGAACGACGCACGAAAGAGAGAAAGCGTGTCTCCAATCAGCGGTAAATGACCAAAAACACATCGACAGTAGGTGAGTTTCGTGATTCATAATCCTGCGCAAGTATTAACGCAAAACCGCTAATAACACCGCATCAATGGCAGACGCCCGCCCTTCGCTGATTGGTTTATTCCGCTTCCTGTTTGCTTGCGTATGTACCGCTGTGGGAAATGGATTTGACGCAACGGTGACCAGACTCACTCGCTGGTACAGCGGTGAGTCTGGATTTTTCCAGGCTAGAGGCTTCTGGCCTTGGAGTGTTGTCTATGTCTAATCACCGTAGCATGTCCTTGTGGGGGAAGTTTACATTGCACAGGAGAGATAACTGCACAGCTGCGCTCTGGAGTCCTTGGAGATTACATTCTTTAACTTGATTGATTGTTGTCCACTTTAATTTAAAATAAATAAAAAATCACTTTGCTTTTCACTGATCCTCAAAGTTATTCAGACATTCGCAGCAGGCAGTGGCCTTAGTCCATCAACAGTTCTGCACAGCCCGGAGATCTGTCCCACGATCTCACGAAACATTTCTCCAGACCGAGACAAGGTGTAATCCATCTTCCTTATACCTTCCTCGTAACGAGCAGAAAGGACTTTAAAGAGTTCCTCACTTTTCACTACATTCCGTTGTAATTCCATCAGGTGCTCGCTGACTTTTCCAAAATGTTCTTCGATTTCCATGGACAGCAGCAGGGTCTCCTTTTGCTGCCAGTTTGCCAACTTTGCGATAAACCAGGGCAACTCCTACACTTGTAAGAAGGTACCCTACTATCATAAGCCCAAAAAGATAAATATCTTCGATGTCTTCCACAGATAGCACTGCTAAGCATACCACTTTCCACTTATTCCAAGAGTCAAGGGAGTAGCCCGCAGGGTAGGTTCCATCTGGGCACCGCGCATCTCCAATAGCGCTGTTTCTTTGAGAAAATACCTTGTCGATTGCAGAGAGAGACCAGCTGATCAATTCCATGGTTGTCCAGTTTAAGATCCCAGTGAGCTGCAGGTCCAGAGAGAAAAAATGAAAAATCAGACAAGACACAGCAGGAGATCCCCTCCCTCGGTTGGGAGCGACAGCTTGGCGTTGTTGTTGAGGGCAGTCTCGGGCCCAGTGGTCCATCGCACCACAGTTAAAGCATCCACCATTGTTTTCGGGGTTTCCTCCAACCCAGCCTCCACTTCCACCTCTTCCACGTCCCCTGGGTGTACCACCACGTCCGTGACCACTCCAATGATTTGATGGTCCCGCCCACATCATTGGTTTTGTCAGATTTCTTATCTTTGTTCAATTTATCTCTGGCTTCTTACAATTAGAGCTTTAGAAGCTGCACCTCCATGTCCTTAAGCTCGGTGATGGTTTTCTCCTGTGTGGCTTAGTAATTTTTCAAGGCGTGTGTCAAGTGTCTCATAAATCTGTTTATCTCCCGCCAGTAAGTTAAGGTCTTTGGTGAGCTGTTTTGGTACTTATTCCGGCAGGCTGTCTAGCATTGATTTCTGTAAAATGTATTTACTTAACTCATTCTGTACGGATGTCTCCCAGTGGAGTCAATCCATTTTGTAATGCTGCCATGATAATATTCGAATAGGTCAATTGAGGGATTCCACGGGGTCACAGAGGGCGTTGCCGCATGTTGACCCCATGGTCAACGTGGAACATGCGTTGCCACATGTTCCAGGAACATGTGTCTCATGGCCTCGAACAGGTCTTTGCACACCCAGGGCTTGAAATTGTGACCATTTTGGTCGCATATGCTCCCAAAATTATACCTTTGCGATCTAAAAATAGAATCACTCGCATGTTTGCGACTGCAAACAAATGCTCCGGTCCACCTTAAAAGAAAACCTTCTTGTGCTACCTTAAAAAGGGTTGTGCCATTGTTTTCACAAACGCTGCCTGTTAGTAACAGCAAACTTTCTGTTCTAAAATAGTTTGAGAGCATAAACTACGATCTGTCCTCTGTTGTGGCTCAGCGCCGCTGTCATTCCTCCCGGTCACACGTGCTGGGCCGACCTGCACCAGCCCAGCCCGTGTGCCTGTGCACCGCTCTCATTTATCTGCCCGCTTTCATTGAATGAGCCACTGTATTTACACAACTGTAGTTTCTTTCTGAGAAAACGAGGAATATATATATCATTCATAAACTCATTTGGACTGGGGACTATCTCTTAAATGTCGCACGAATCGATGTCGGGCGGAGAGCAGCGCAAACTTCAATCCAACCCGCTCGTCACCTCGTGCAGCGCTGAAAGCGAATCATCGCCGCTCTCACAAAATACAAAACGTAAAGTCACAAACGCAATGTTTTAACACGTCACGTCTGGTTCTGGCAAGGGAGTTTGCCGCGTATAACGCGACCTATGGAGCTTTCTCCCGCAGCACAGAGTGAGGAGAGTGAAGGTGCAGAGAGAGGAGACGATGAAGTGCGGTGAAGCAGGGGCGGAGCAAGTCGGGGGTTGGGAGGCACAAAATGTGGTGTCCCATTTATAATGTTAAAATTTAGCCTAATGAGTTTTGTAGATTGCTGAATCATTGCAAACAGCTAAAATAATGCATCTAAAATGCAACAGAATGCTGGAAGTGGCATGTGATATGTTTAAATTCCCATCATTCCTGTTAAAAGCTTCCCTGTTTTTTTTGGTTGCGCTCCTACATTTTTGACTGTGCTCCTAAATTTCAGAGAAGCAAAGTTTGTAGGTTTACAAGGCCCACAGATGATCAGCGCATGTTTCTGACAGGAGGGGCCGTGGCATCACGATGGTGGAGAGCACCATCTTGATGTTGCTCATCCATCACGGCACAACCCTAATCCCGACCATCACAAACATACGGGGATGCGTCTGCTGTTTCGTATATATTTCCTCTCCATTGATTTATCAAATGTAGATAAATCAACATGGCAGGAGCTACGTATTTCCTTTTATTGTAGTTTATGTGTACATAAACTGTGTATTACCGCTATCTACTAGACTGGGGTGAAATCAGACACGTAGATGTTGCGCGTGAAGTAAGGAACACGTTCTCTGCACCATTTTGCATACTAGTGGTGTCCCATTCCTTAGGGGAAACTTCACTTGCACTTCCCTCATTGAGGGGACTCTACTGTGGAGGGAACTCATAGCGAGTGTTCTCAGAGCAAGTGAGAGGAATGGGACTGGGCCTTATTAACAACAAGGAAACCAAAGCAAACTTAGGTAGAAACAAACATTGTTAAACTGTTTTCTGCACCTGTCTCCTCCTCCGCGAGTCGCTAAGTTTAGGCTCCAATCCTTGTCCTCTCTGCCCTGTGCTCGTGTGTGGATAACAGGCTGCTGCGGTCAGGCCTGGAGTGGAGCTGGGAGGAACTGGCCCTCCTTTAAAAGCAAACATTAATTCATTCATTCATTACACATAGACATATACACACACGCGATTTTAACCACATTAACCAAGTAAATTTTTTTAAAGAGGGGGTATTATGCTTTTTTCAATCACATAGCACCAGTCTATAGCATACTACAATGATGACGTAACCTTCTGTTGGTCTGTATATGCAGTAAATTAAAATAACTGCCTTGAATAAAATTGCTCTCTCAAAATGGCTGTACTGAACGTCTTGAAATAGGCCTCTGTCTCTTTAAGAAGCTTTCGACACGCTCCCTTCAGCACACTGCTGTGGCATCTAAACAACAACACTGTGCGGGGAGGGGCTCTGCTGAGCTGAGGAGCAGTGGTTGGTGGCTTGGCTGGTGATGAAAGGTCCAGAGGCGTCTCCAGGAGGTGGGGGCGTTCCTAGGAGGACTGAGGCATAGCTACACCTAAAATGGCTGCCATCTAAGTTTTTACTGATTACTCAAAAATATGTGAATGAGCCAAGGCAACACTCCAGGCATGTGTTTAATGAGGGAATGACATAATACCATGATATAAAGCTTGAAAAAGTCGATTTTACATAATACCCCCCTTTAACAAAAATGCGGCAATTGCCATCTAAACAGCAGTGTTAATTTCGTCGACTAAAATATTTAGTCTTAATTTTAGTCAAAGTGATATTTTGACGACTAAAATTGGACTAAAACTAAATTAAAAGTTTTTCATGAGACTAAAACTATGACTAACATGTCCAGATATTTTAGTCGACTAAAATAAGACTAAATAAAAATGAAAAGGAGAGACTAAAATCATCCAAACTTCTATTGACCGTCTGAAAGAGCCTCATATCATGTAAATTCACTGCCAAAGGAACAGCTCTGAGCTTTGTTCATGTGGGAGAAGCTCCATGAAGCAGAGGACCTTGATTAAATATGATTATAATGAATATTATAAATGCAAAGTCGACTAAATTTGTCTTAAATTTAGTCGACTAAATTGACTTGCAATTTTAGTCGACTAAAACTAGACTAAAACTGAAGATATTTTTTGACTAAATCGCGACTAAAATTGAATTACATTTTCGTCAAAAGACTAAGACTAAAACTAAATTAAAATATGTTGTCAAAATTAACACTGCTAAACAGGCAACATTTGAGTTATACGGCAATTTTTTTAAATTCATTTGCAGCTGGCAATGAGCAAAATGGGTGCTTAAATGAAGACGTCGCTGGGACATATGTCTGGGCATGATGCATGTTCGGTGCCAGCCTGTCTAGCCTCTTACTGTTGTCACCATTTCTCCAACTCCCCCAAGTTTGATGTATTCAAACATGGCAGAAGTCAACAGTTTATTTCTATATAAGGCTAAATGTTGAGATTACGCCACAATCGTCACTTTAAACATTTCTACAAACCTCTGACGTTCATCTGAACAAAACATCAGCAAGCCTGGTGAAGACATTTAGCTAAATCAACTCTCAACAACACTCACTTGCAAGTCACAGCAGCTAAAACAGAGTCGTCATTTACCATAACATATACATATTTTATTGTTACTTTATATGATCAAAAACAGTAAAGAAAATAAAAACCTTACCTGATATAAGAAATGGGCTCACATTTTGAATTCCTTACTCTACATGCAGGGGTGCAAAGTGCAACTCCCTGCTGCCCTCTATCGTCCTGGATAAAAATGGTTTGAGTCTTCTTATGGGATTCATTCAATTAAAGTTGATATGTTTTATTGAACTTTGTGTTAAAAATACATATTCACATACACTTTACTTAAGTAAATAAAATGCTGTTTTTTTTTAAAGAATTAGTTAATAGTTTTGTCATGGAGTGGGGTCCATTACATGGGTAAAAGGGTTTGTGGTGCATAAAGACATAAAAGGTTTAAATATTTAGTAATCTGTCGTGGAATTTCTTACCACAATAATGGAAAAAGGCTGGAAAGGTATTTGTCTTATCAAAAGTGTAAGTTTATTTAACACACGTGCGGAGAACCGACACACAGAAATCCATGAGCTCTGCCGGGCAGAGCCTCTGATCAAGTTAATATAGACAAGAACATGAAAGAGAATCACAGTATGGGCATGGAGGTGGTACAGCTCAGATGTAAATACAGGTGCCCAATTGGCGCCCCAGATGATCATGCAGACATCACCGTTTGTGATGTTTAAAGGGAGGGCCATCTGGGCCTATTGTCTTAGGTGTGGTAAGGGCAATCCGAAGGGGCCTTTGTCTGGCGGTGAGAAACTCAGCATGTGCTTCAGCCGAGAGAAGCCGAGATAAGGACAGGGATGGGTCTGGACATTGATTGAGCGGGCCGCCAGACGGTACTTCACAGTTTGTGTAATGCTGTGACTGGTTTTAGTTTAATTAACTCTAAAAATCTCTCTGGGAATATTTTTTAAAGCAGTTTTAGTTCTGTAAAAGTCTGGTTGGCTGTGTTTTGTTTTATGCAGCTAAAATTAATTCTGAAGATGTAACAGGCCTCTACTCTGACAACGTTCAAATTCATGCTGAAGCTCTGTTATCTGCGCTCTTCGCCTTTTACCCAATTTTATAATGACAAATTATGTTTAATTATTTTCGCCATGTCATTTTATGTAGATAAATTACTGAAGCTACTCCTCTGTCTGAAGGTGGCATGCAGCGGGTGGTAGGGATTATCCATAATGGACAAGAGTTTGCTTAGGACTCTCCTTTCTGCCACGGAAGTGAGTGAGGTCTTCCTGACAAGCCTGTTGAGCCGCGAGGTGTCCTTCTTGATGCTACCTCAGCAGACCACTGCGTAGAAGAGGGCACTGGAGATGGCAGTATGGTGAAACATCTTCAGAAGCTTCTGACATTATGTTAAAGTACCTTAGTCTCTGGAGGAAGTACAGCCTGCCCCTTGAGGCGGAGCATGTCTGTATTGGCAGACCAGGCCAATCTGTGGTCTAGCTGTAAACCTATAATTGGTCTCCATAACCTCCACTGTCTCCCTCGTTTGGTTTGGTGCATACAGACCAAACGAGCGTCCACGCCCCATCCGCCTCTAGTTGGACGCCAAACATTGCTGCTTCACGCTCGTGAGAAACGCCTGTTTGCTAGCGCGTGAAGTTTTGTAAGCGTCATAATTAGGAGGCGTGTCATACAACTCAGGCCGAGCGCAAACCGCGATGATCAACTTGTCCTCCATGCTGCAAGTGACGCTTGTGCTCACTATTTGAGCCCAGTCCCTGATTGGTTAATAAGGCGTAAATGAATGCACGTGTAGATTGGATTACTTGAGAGCATGAAGCAGTGGGCGCGGCATCCCTGCTCGTGTACCGCGCTGTTCTCCCTGGCTTTGACGTGCGTTTATCCTCATCCGCTCGCATTTGCTACGCTTCATACGCGCGGACGGCTTTACTTACATTTCGAAGCGCGTCGAAGCACGTCTACATAGGGTTAACATGGAAATATGCACGTTACTCACAGGCAAGGCAGGGTTCCCCCTGCCGTTGCGTGTGATCGGTGTCATGGTGCTCAACCCGGGTTGGTCGCTTGATGCTTCAGTCCTGGCGCCGGTGTTGGTGTTGGCACGTCTCTCTCCGAATGATCGCCTCCGTATCGCTCCAAACACTCCTTTTCTAGGGTTAGCTCAAATCTAAGATGGTGTAGTAGCAGTCGCTCCATGGTCTTCATCACATGATGTGAAATCAGGGCAACCGGCCTGTTGTCGTTTAGTACCTTGGGGCGTGGCTTCTTTGGAACAGGGACAAAGCAGGAGGTCTTCCATTGTATTGGCACCTTCCCCAGACGTAGCCTATTTTCAATGTATTCCTGTCCTGTAAAGCACTTTTGAATTACTTTGTGTACAAATTGTGCTCTATTCTAAACGAACTTGCCTTGCCTTGCCATAAGACACGATCCTCAACTACACTTCTTATTGGAGATGCTTACTGTACTGTTCACCTGTAAGTGCTCATAGCTAGTAATTTAATTTAATTTCTTTGTTTTGGTGCATGCAGTCAGTTGAACGTTTGTTACCCACTACATTTTATCCATTTAGTCAGTAAACAACTGCTTGATTTACATTTGCGAGCATGAGAAGTGCTTGTCCCCTGTAGACTGGCTGTAATTAACCTGTTGTGATGACGTCTAATGAGAGCAGCAGTGACACGCTTTATTAGATTAGCACAGCCGTTGAGTGCAGCAGGCTTACTTTATCTCTCCACAGGCCCGGGTGCACTTGTCCTCAAGCTGTGGGGAGGGGCCAAAGGCAGGCTGCTGCGGGAATGGCAACAAGTCTGCATGCAGGTGCCCTTGGGGAGCTGGAAGAATGCCATTCATGCTAGTTCGAGAAAATCTTGGAGCTCTTTTTCACAGATGTTTGCGGCTTTTAATTTTTTTAAATTTGTTTTCTTCCTGCTATATAGCCAACACTAAAGTAATAATTCCAGCTTTCTTTCCTTGTTTTTTCTTTAAACATACAAATACACAAAAAAAATGCACAAGACAACTTACTGTTACGTTAACAAATCTTATAAATACTTACTGAACAAGCTAAAGTTCATGTTCTGTTCATGACAAAATGTTTGTTGTGCTATTACCTGCTAAGTTCCTTTTATACAGTTAGACTACTGAGATTTGGTTTGCACAGTCAATACTTACACAGAATCATTCCAACGTAATTATACATTTTGGTAAATGTATGAATGTAATTTGGGAAGCTAATCACGATGCTAGCATGCTTGACTGTATAATGTGGTAAGATCATGTATTCCAGCATTATGCATGCAACACTCACTGATGCGGTTAGCATATTAATGTTTGCTAATTAGCACAGTCTTGTATGAATATTTAAGTTACCAAGGCACTGTGGCGGGAATCACACTTTTATAACCACATTCCCAAACAAAAGGCTTTTTAATATTGCTTCAACTCTATATTTTGTGACAGTGATGAGTAAAAGTAAAAGTATTTTTTGTGTGCTTTGTTTTCATTATTGAGATTATTTCTGGAAAAGCTGTGTCAGCACTATGAAACGATTTGTAATATTTATATCCTTTTGCATTTTCATTACGTTCTCAGCTCAATTCCAAACTTCAGTCACATGCAAACTCTCCGGATTGAACTAAATCTGAACAAGCTTCTGACTCATGCTACAGAACAAGAAGAACATGCCAGTGAGATTAGCTGATAGACAATGGTCAACACCATAATCATTCTGAACGTAACGTGAAGTACAGATAAAATACAAACACATAGCCACAAACAACTGACTCATTGGTAGGCAGTCGCCCTCTATGCGCAGAGGAGTGCAAGACTAGGTCTTCACTTTGCTTCTTCTCTCTCTCTGGAGTCACCAGCCTGTTATTGTAACTAGGAACAACGGCAATAAACCCCTTATCTTTGAGACGACATCTATCTCCAGTGTATGCGTTGGCCATATCCAAATATCTGTTCTCGCGTGATACAAAAGAGCCGGGTCCAAACAAAACTCAGAGAGCAGTCGTCTAAATGATGTTCTCTGCATTTGAAACCTTTGGGGTTTAAATCTGTCATGAGCAGTGGGGGACTTCCCTGTGATGCTTTTAACATAGATCAGGACTACCCAGCTGAAGGATTAGAGTATTTGTGATGTTAGAAGAAGGGTTTATTCAGGAGAAGGCCCCGGCTCAGTGGCGCTACAGCTACTGAGCTAGAGGTCAGGTAAAGTGTCCAAGAAACCGTTTGATATCCACCAAATGCAAATATGCTTTTTTGTGCTTGTGATATTATTACTTCTAAAAATGTCACCGCAAAAAGCTTTACAAAAGGTGCGATCCACTTCCAGCACCTTTTGTATAGCTATCTGCACTTTCATGAAATTGTAAACAAATGTCAGAGTTGTTGAACAGACTTACTGCTTTGGTGTGTATTTGAGTCTGCGGGGTTGAGTTGAACCATGTGCATTTATTTATACCAACAGAAATGGTGAGACCTTAAAGCTATGCCCTCTAAAAGATAAACCTTCATCCACTTACAGCTTTATCTGATGGATTATAAGAAAACATGCTGTGGAGGGTTCTCACTCGATGGAAATCATCTCGATATTCTAAGCATACCCGTGTCAGTAGAAATGAAAATCTGTTTGTGGCTGTCAGTTTGCCTCGAATGAGCGTAAACAGCTCCAGTCAGAGAGGGGGTCAAAGGTCTGGGCCGTGTGCAGACGTGATTGGATCTTTTCTCCCATATGCAGCAGGCCAAGGTGAAAGGAGGAGTTCCTGGGATAATGGAACAGTTATCTGAATAGAAGATATAAAGGACCGTGATTAGGTATTGTAATGCCCGGGACACAACTACGCAATTTGGAGCCGCATGTGCTAAAGAAAACAAAGTAATACTCAAGGACTGAACCAAACACCATGCACGTGGTTATTATGGATGTATTTCTACAAGAGATTTAAATAGAGATATGAATGAGGTGCTCTGAGCAGATTATTGATAATCTTTTATGGCACTTGGATATCTCAGCAATAAAACTGTCAGAGCAGAGAAACCACTATAGTCAATGGGACCTTTTAATAACATACACAAATAATCCCTTAGATTTAGATGGCACCTTACAAAGCACTTTACATTGTATTATTCCTTCCCTCCGCAGTCACACTCTGGTGCTTTTAAGTATAGCCAAACCTTATCCTTAAGCCTTTTATGTTACATCCTCTTCAAAATGCTTAATCTTAACAACCCACTGCAAAACACTCTGAAGTATAAGAGCTGGGACCTACTGGTTTTAAGATAGCTGGTCTGTACCACCTAAGCCACTGTCGCCCAAACAGTGACAAAGCATTTGAACGAGATCTCGCATATCTTTGTCCGTGAACATGATAAATCCGGTCAGTAGCGCACTATAAAGCGAATATTATTCTGTATTTATATAAATGAATTCATGCGTATTTTCCTTTCTACTCCTCGTTTTATGCTAAAGAGTGTTGAATTTATGAAACAATAACATTAGCCCTAATCCAACAAAACCATTTGGAAAATAAATCATTATGCTCGCTCTAGTCAATTACGGTAATTATGAGGCTCCCTTGAGCCTGGTGTGCGATGTCTGAACTAACCATAGGTCCCAATATTTTATTATCTCAGGGGGAGACTAATTAGCACCCATGCAGGTACAAGTAAAAAACAAAACAAAAACAACAAAGCTCAAACAAACACACTATTCAAAGGCCCTATACCTGATTCCCCCCCAATCACATTCTGAAAAAAGACTTTTGTGCACTGTGCATCTAATTACAAAGCCTTTTTATCAATCGCAAACTAGCCGTTGTTGTGACAATAAAGCTCTGCCATGGAGTGCATATGAAAGATTTTAATGCTTCTGAAAATATGACTTATTTGGATGGATATCATCTGTTGTCAGCAATAATTTTTATTTTATTTCAGTGAAGAAGTTATTTTTATTTGAATTTTTAAGCTACTGACAGGAAGTGACATAGAGGTAAAGTTCCATGTTTGACTCACTCATTTCTCATTGACATAACATGGTTGGCACGGCAGCTGTTTAAAATGGTTTGCCTCAATCTATGTCACTTCCTGTCAGTGTCCAATCAGGAAGTGAAACTATAAACATCACACAGAACGTCAAACTAAAGAAAAGGTCAATTTGTTAGCAAAATCTAGCAAAAATGATAAGCTATGTGTCATATGCCTTTTACCTTTTGGTAAAGGGCATATGGCTTTACCCAAATCTAAAAGCTTCTTGAAAAAATATAGAGATCAAAATAGAGATGAAAACATGCCGGAAAAGCAACAATAAAAAGACTCAAAAATCCTCTGAAAACTCAACAACAACAAAAAAAAAAGCTTTAAAATGTGACAAAAGCGCGGCGACAATGCAACAAAAAATTGACAATCAGTTCTGTAAGCTCCAGTCCAGAAGCTTTTAGATTTGGGTAAAGCCGAACTGGATAAAATGCACTTGGTTATGGCGGCGGTTTAGAGGTTCCCTGAAAACTGTGAAATGTGATTATGAACTTGTGAAGAATTGGGATGGTCGGAAAGGTTACAGAAAGTTAGGAATGCATTTGAACCACAAAACAAAATAGTTTTTGTAAAAGAAAAAAAAAAGAAGAAAAATCTGGTATAGCGCTTTTAATTGAAATGCCATCTTGCCGATACATTTCTTCAGCACTTTCAAATGTATCTTACATCGTCGTTATCATTCAGTCAATAAAAGTCTGGCTGATTCATAATGCATTTATGAGTTATTTGTGAATATATATTTTAGGATTGCCTAGAATCGAGTAGCATTAAGCCATGAGAAAGTATCTGTTTGTTGATGATCTAACTTTAGAGTAGGATACATATCTGTCTGAGTAATATGAGTTGTGTTGCCCTTTCCCCAACCTGTTTCAGTATGTGTTGCCTCTATACATTTTATTAAATCCTGAATACAATTTTCAATCCAAAGCACCTTCAAAAAGAGAATTCCTTTTGGTCTGCCTGTGTGCAAAGACTAACAAAAGCGCACATTTGTAACACGCAATCCAGATGCAACACACACACACACACACACCACACACACACACACACACACACACACACACACACACACACACACACACACACACACACACACACACACACACACACACACACCACACACACACACACACGCATCATGCTCTACCCCCACTGATAGATGGCAGCTCATTGTCATTCTGGTCATGAACACAAGATGGCATACTTGATGTTATCATGTTGCTACGCTGCTCCACAGGGCCCACTGAGGGGGTACGCTCAATAGCTCTTGCATCAGTGCACCAAATCCAACAACAGGCTTTCATTTCTACGCAAGTCAGCGAGCAAATAATTCTCTCAAAACCAAATAAATGAATTTGGAAAAAAAGAAAGAAAAAGTTTCCCAATCCCAATGGAGATTCTGGTGCATTTAGCCTCGCATGTTACATAATGTTGTGAATGCAAAGTAGCTGGAGCGGGCTGGTTATAAGCAGGGAGTCAATGCCAGGCCCCGGTATATGTGTGTGTGTGTGTGTGTGTGTGTGTATGTGTGTGTTTCGTGTGTGTGGTGTGTGGAGGCGTCTGTAGCGGGAGGGGGTGAGTGAGCGGTGGATGGAGGGAGGGAGGGGTGCCATAAGTTTGTGTGATGCCATGTGCAATCTATTCCGTTCAAACGCCCACACACGGGCCAACTAAAACAACTCCAGTAAGTAACAGTTATGCACAAGCAAAAGCTATTCATCTATTCAGCTTCCAGAGGCAAAGTGGTTCACTGCCAACCAGTTATCACAATTATAATTATTATCGTCATGCAGCCAGGGCTTTAGTCAGAGGGGTTAACATGGGTGTATGCAGAGCCATTTCCTGAAATTGGCAACTCAGGGTTTAAGACACGTTTTAATGTAGATTAATGATACTGGTGTTGGTCCATTTGCCCAAAGCTACTTGTTTCCATTCAAAGTGATATTAATGTGCTTGATATAATTGGAAACAAAAGCATAAAGACAATTTGTAGTCATAGCATTTCGTTCACAAAAGAGAGATAAATGGTCAATATTAATCCAACGGGATAACAATGGAAATATTCCCATGCTTTTGCAACAAAGCATTTGCTGGAATCTTCAGGAGTTATTTGGTCATATACGAATCTATAATTTATTCGTTTTACTTAGAAGTGATTTCATTTAGCTTTAATCTGCTGTTTTTTTCTCCTTCTGTTTTTCCACATTTAGTCCAACTTGGGTCTATTTTAGTGGCTTTTCAGGCCTGGTTTAGTCCTGATTTGTTCTGGATTCAGGCCTTCAGGTGGTACTTGGAAGGTTAAATACTTAAGTTGTGTTGCATGCTTTAACTAAAAGTAAAAATGTAATTGTGGAACAACCGTAGTTAATTAATAGTAAGTTAATGTAACACTTATTTGAACCATTGCAGTGAAAGACCCCGCATGTTCCGCATTGTTGCCTTTAAACACCTCACACATATCCCATTCACTCCGCTCTGGTTCCCCGGCACTTGTCACTGCTGCTTAACCCCTCTCATGTGCAGAATGTTCACGCGAGCACCGCCGGAGCAGAAGAGCCGCCCCGCGTGTGTGACCAGCTGCGCCCCCCCTGTCTGTGACGCTGGGGCCCGACTCATCTGCCATGTATGTACGTAAACCTGCCCCACCTGCCCCCCGCAAACTGGGCCGGGACAGGGAGGAGAAGGGGGGGGGGGGGGGGGGGGTTATAGGGCCCACGTCTGCAGACACCTCCGCTGTCACTCCGGGTTACCTGCTGACCACCTCATCGCAGGAGGCGCGTGTGTAGGAGCGTGTGGATGGTGGACACACATGCGTGGATGTCCCAGAGCGTGGTGGTGGTGGGGGGCAGTCTTCACACCTCTGGATTTAAACACAGGCCGATAGACACCACCAGCGCGTCAGGGCCACTGCAGGCGCACGGTGAGGGGGGAAATGGGTCAAAGACAACAAGCTGTCCTGTCCATTTGAGGCCCAAGAGTCTGTCTCCTATTTGAGTTTATTTGGTGTCTCGTTTAGGCTACAGTGAGTTCAGGAAGTATTGATATCCCACTATTTAAAGTCAGATGCTGAATTTATTTGGTTTTGTTTTAAATACTTCAAAATCTACACACATGTGATTTTGAGTACAGTGGAAATCTTTTGAGGTGTTTCTACCAAATGTTTGCACACATTTTTCCAAACTTTAACATTTCTATTGTCATTGTTGCTTATTACTGTGAAAGCCACAGTAAAATGCCACAAAAATGTGAAACTGTAAGTGTAAAGATGTAGTTTAAAAAAATACTCTCTAATCTTCCTTTGGCTGATCTTTGGAACCTTAATAGTAAGCCTGAAATAAAGGAAAAAAAGTTGGCATTAAATGATGACAAGCAAATGAATAGTTTTCCTATAGAGGCGATCTCGGGAAAACTTATGGGAATGCAAAACCTTATATAAAACAAAAACATGCGTTGCAGTCTACCACCTATGTCTCTTGAAAATATGGTAATTCGATCCACTTGAAATGACTGTTCCCAGAGAGGAACATTGTCTTTGTTTGACGCAGGGGATGACATCACAGTGTCCATTGGTCACTAATGCGACCATTAGCCTGTGTGACTCATTGAAACGCTCTAATTATGGGTAAATGAATTTTGATTTGGGTTACTTCTTTTTAGAAATGGGTAAAAGTGAAACACACAGGCTCAATGCGTCGACTTTGTTGGGACGACCAAAATCACACACTATGAATAAAACAATAAAGAAAGTGTTTATTGACCAGAGTGACCATTCATTCAGCATCATGTTAATGTCAGTGCAGTACTGTTGGGTTATGCTCACACTCTACAATGTAATGTCATTATCTCAGATGGCTTGCAGGGGCCTGTATAACTGTATGGGGGTTACAAAGATTGTGAATCTGTTTAGCCTAATTCTTTAGCTCAACGTATTGTAAGGGACAAGGATAAAATAGATGAAAACAGGTCTCCAATTCCACACGATGAACCTGATCATTATTTGTGAAAGGATTCACAAACCTGCTCTATTAATGTTATGACTCATATGCTTTTCAATTGACCAACACTGACAGCACACATTTTCAAGTATTGTCACCACTTTTGCATATATTTATGTGAAAATACTGGCTCTTCATGATGTGAATGCAACCATATTAGCATGTTTACTTATAGTTATCCAAACAAAGCAAATAGTAAATGCACTAAAAAAAACATCAAATGATTATTACCACTTGATCAATGGAGAGACGCAGTTTACTCTAAATTCAATGGTAAACAGATAATCACCAAAACTCCAATTGAAGTTGTAAACATAACAGTTATTCCATTACAGTTTCACATTGTTAAGAGTTACAGGCACCCCTCTGAACAAATGAACAAAACATTAACAAAGTTCTGAATAATTTCTTATTATAAAGTGTCCTGGAACATGAAAATTATAGCCTGTCAAGCACTATTTGACAGAGTTTAGTGCTTTGCTTGTTAGCGTGGCAGAAGGTGGCGCTGTTTCTCAGTCTTCTGTGTGATTTTTATTATTTTTGTTCATGTCTGAAAGCCGCCATGTTTGTTTTGGAGGGGACAGACCACACTTTTCTCTGACTGTTTAATCTTCTCGTCAGTTGTGCCCATAGGAAATATGCTGCATGATTTTTTTTTCAACAGTATTCATATTACATAATGAGATATGAAAGTCTTGAAATTAAAGCACCAAATTATCCCTATTACCCCATTTCTAATTGAAGGGACAGTACAGTCTGTACTTGCAATTGTCTTGCCATGGTTTATGTATCTGCAATGACTAGATTTTATCCATATAACATTGCTATATGCACAATTGAATGTCCGTGAATGACATATACCGCTCAGACTAAATGCGTGTAGTTTTTCCTTCCATCCCTTGTTAACTCATTCCACTTATTTCAGGCACAACATTATGTCCTTTCAATTCCCTTGAGTGATTTTTTGACCTCTGACTTGGGCTGCTCAGTGTAATGTTACTTTCAATTCAACCTGACACCTTTATAGCCACGCTCCAAATACAGAAGTTCAGCCTCAATTTGAATGTGTGTACACCATTCAACAGCAACACAACCCACTTCACCTTCAGCCATAACAGATGCTATTAAGGCGGTCTCTGAAGGTACAGCAATGAGAAGAGAAACGTTTTTTTGGCGCTATGAACACATTATGTACAAATTGGAACACATCCTTTGCAAATGTTCCGCTTATTAAAAAATAAAAAAGGTCGATTTTAAGGTCACTTTATTCGCTTCCGGAACCAAAAGAATACACAATTCTCACAGTTAATTAGAAATAAGTGCAGCACAAATAATTAGACAAATCCCAGTCTTCCATTTTGACAATGCCATAATGTTTGTTATTGCAACTTTGAGGAGAATTCAGCGCAGTGCTGACATAAAGCAAAACAAGCCGTTTTGTGAGAACAATGGAATAATTAGCAGAAAGCAAAAAGCTTGAAGTAATTTTAATTGAAACGAATGTGTTGTTTTTGACAAAATGCAACTTTTTAGTACTGCGGCAAAAGGTTAAGGTTAATGTGCAAAATCTCCTTGTTAAGATTTAGACAATGTAAATGCAGTGTTGTATTCTCGTCCAAAACTTAACCTGGACTTTTGCTTCATTTGTACTGTCGTGTTCTTAAATGGATGAAAAAGACTACAGAGGCTCGGTTAATTAAAATCAATCAAAAGTTTATTCCCTGAGCGATACAATTCTAACACAATTTATCTGATCCGCTACTCTGTCCCTAAAACACACACACTGGCTTACCTGTACATCGGGCGGTTCGAATGCAGCCTCCCCCTATGCTCAGAGAACATACATATCACAAAACAATCAATGAATATGCATGAAATAACAAGCCAATAACAATCCAATCAGAAGGTCCTGCCTCATCCCTCCTCGTCTGTAATCTGACTCCATGATGCTGCTCCCAGGGTTAGCCAAGATCCAGATCAGCTTCTCTGAAGGTCCTTGCTAAAACTCTCCACCTTTGGACCCTGCTCCCAGGGCTTCAAACAGAAGAACAATGGACCATAAAACCCCCTCTTGGAATGTCACACCTAGTTGTAAAAAGGCAGAGAGCTTTGAGCCCACCAGTATCAGCACAAAGCACACGAGCAATACACCACACAGCTATATAAAAATCACTAAAGTCTAACATAACAAAATATAGAAATACTTCCACATTATATAAAAATATCTCCACAGTACATTGTTCCTTTCAAACACATGCCTTCCAGCTTCTTCTAATCCTGCCAGTTAAATGGTCTTCCCCAGTGTAGGCTGAAATCCACCTTTAAAACTCATGAACACATTATTTGTGTTTCAGCGCTCACGGCTAGTGGCTAAAGGCTATGCTGTGATAGGCTACACCCAATGGCCGCTGGCTGCTCTGCTTTGTGACGACGACACCGGAGGCCGCCATTGCGCCGCCATTGCTCCGCCATTGCTCCGCCATTGCTGTAGTACCGCCATATAGCCGCTAGTCTCCCATTGGAATGCCTTGCACTTTAGACACGTTAAAAACAACTTTATGCCAATGCCTAATTTTTTGGAACTGTCTACGGCTAGATATTCCTCCTGTGATTACGCTGGGTTAGACACAATCAGAGGCACCGGGCTGGTAGGATACATTCTAGAAATCTCGTACTTAATGAGGGTCGGACTGTTAGCATTGGAGCTGCGCGAGCTACACGTCACGCAAGGGCCGAGTCTACAGTGAAGATCCCGCCCTTATGCCCTTATTAGGAACATGCTTCGTCAGAGCTGGGGAGGAGGAGTCTGTAAATCCGCCATGATTTCCCCCTCGAACGTGGTCATTGTGGTAAACGGGGAGGAGTGAGTAATGACGGTCTATTAATAATATGTCTATGGCTACACCAGGTCACAGCTCTTTGTTGATGTGAAGTGTGTAATAAATTACAAATTCAACAAGCACTCATTTTAAAGGCCACTTTATATATACTTGATGGTTTTATTGACTTATTCCTTGTTTTCATGTGATCAATCGATAGCTGTAGCTCCGATGGGAATCATCTATCTGTCTCAAGTCTCCAGCCACTTTCTGGACGCTGATCGAGCCTCTAAAGTTAGCTCTCCTGTCATCCTAATCCTCCTTGGACGAGTAGATAACAGCATCTCCCAAGTAGCTAACATGATATTGTGTTTATGTTTTTGTAACTATGAACCAATTCAAAGCGCTTTGATTCGGCTCGGCTGCTCTACTCTGACTACAACTGGCCAAGGTCGCTGATCGGCTCAGGCAAAAGTCGACTCTCGCCCCACCCAATGAACTTCTCGGGTGCTCGTGGGTTTTGGCAAGTCGGCAGGAGATTCAACTTTAAAATATGAGAAATTAATTTTTGGGAAACCTTAACTGAAAAATTAAACAAACAAACAAACAAACCTATTACTAAAATTTACTATAAGGCGCGTGTGTTATAAATGCTATATGCTACAACGTTTTCTCTGACTCCAGGCCAACAGCTTTTACTAAAAGCATTTATATATTGTCAAGATGCAATCGAGTTCATTTCATGTCCATTCACTAAACCTCTGGCACTTTTCCCCTCAGTCTATCCATGCCGCCGTGTGTTGTTGCCAGACCTGTACTTCTTCCACATCAGTGCAACATGCATCTCTCGCTAAGCACTCCGAGCCCTGAAGATTCTCCACTCTAATTAACCGAGATTACAGCAATTAGCAGACCATTAATCACAGCCTTATTAGTTTAGCCAGGCAGGGAGAGCAGCGGAAAAGTGAAGGCAGTCGAACGGCAAACAAACGTACGGGAGGAGGTCTCTTGGAAAAGGAGCATGAAGTATGATGTAAAAGCAACAGCAGGTTTACATTCATTCTTTCATTGCTACATCGGGAATAACGACAAACGATAATTCAGAAATGGGAAAATGTTAAAGAGGCTGAACTTTTCCACTCGTAGTGAGTGAATTTCAATCCCCTTGCAGTATATTGTGTTCACATTTATGAATAACGCAAATGGTTCCTGCCGCATATTATGAGTGACCGTAAACCTATAGTGGGTAGAATATCAGAATGAAAATTATCTTTATTGATATTGTCAGTGTAACAGGCTGGCAAGCTCGATTTTTGCGGATGTTGGTGAAAATAAAATGAATAGATTAATAATAAATTTAGATGGATAATAATGTTGAGTCATTTGGTGAGGTGAGGAGTATTGTCACTCAATGGGGGGACTTAGTTTTAGGAAAATGGTGACTCTTCACAAACACGTGAACACAGAAGAAATAAAACAGACAAGAGGAACAATAAAAGCTGATGAGATGCTTCAACCTATTCTTATTCACAAACCACACAGAGAACGGAATAAATGAATTTAATGAATTTTAAAATTGTTGTATTTGCACTTTGGCAACCTGAACCAATGCCCAGAAGGAAGTATCTCTAAATTCTGCATTCCGTGTTGGATCATTTACAATTTTTAGAACCTCTTTTGGCTAGAGACCTCTTATAAGGTATGGACTGATTTCTTTGTTCACCCTACAGTCTTGAATGTTTTTTTTTTTAGATTGCTCTTTCTCTCTAAAACAGCCTCTTTGAACACAAGCATCATTTTCCTGCCGACCCCACATAGGCACACAAATGGTCCGCACCGGCCGTTGCTGCAGATATGTGCGGTCGCGCTTCGGTCAGTCTACCCCAGGGAAAACTGTAGCTCCACTTACGGCTTAGCACCACTGTGTGTGGAGTGAATGAAGTACAAATCGCCTGCACTGTGGGGTAGCTCTTTGGGTGACTTGTGTCATGTGAAAAGTGCTATACAAATGAGCTTTTATTCCATTCCACATTCCACATCCAAGATAATGTAATAAAGTGAAATAAAATAGAATTAAAAAGGAGAACTATCTGAATGTATAGTATAATGTTGCTAATAGAGGTGCGTATAACAAAGTCCCTTTTCCCTGATTTCCAATAACTGAGCTGGTGTTGTAATGGTGTCTTTAGACTGCAGAGTTGCTTACGCGGTCTGCATTCCCTCTCTCATTCAACTCACAATAGCCACAGTTCATATCTGACTGCTCTGAATACACAAATGCAACATGCGTCTCCCTCTCCAGTCTGCGCTCTGCCTTGCATACAGACATATTCAATTCAATGACTTATGGCCTTGCACTGGTAGTATACACACTATAGAGGAGACTGCAGTGAGCGGGAGGAGGGGAGAGACGCTTCAGGGCATAGATTTCTAAATGTACTTTTCCTTTACCTGCTCTCTCCATCCGTGCCTCTCATGGTCACAGTCGAGCCGCCTGAAGCATGGAACCAGTGCTGTGCTTCGTGTCCATCCCTGCAGTCAATGACAGAATCAAGTCTTTCTTTCTTTCTTTCTTTTTCTCTTCCTTTCTTTCTTCTTTCTTCTTTCCTTTCTTCCTTTCTTCTTTCCTCCTTTCTTCTTCTTTCTTTCTTTCTTCCTTTTCTTTCTTTCTTTCTTCTTCTTTCTTTCTTTCTTTCTTCCTTCTTTCTTTCTTTCTTTCTTTCCTCCTTTCTTTCTTTCTTTCTTTCTTTCTTTCTTCCTTTGCTCCTTTCCTTCTTTCTTTCTTTTCTTCCTTCCTTCCTTCCTTTCTTTCTTTCCTCCTTTCTTTCTTTCTTTCTTCCTTTCTCCTTTCCTCCTTCCTTCTTTCTTTCTTCCTTTTTTTCTTTCTTTCTTTCTTTCTCCTTTCTTTCTTTCTTTCCTCCTTTCTTTCTTTCTTTCTTCTTCCTTTCCTCCTTTCCTCTTTCTTTCTTTCTTCCTTCTTTCTTTCTTTCCTTCCTTCCTCCTTCCTTCTTTCTTCTTCCTCCTTTCTTCTTTCTTTCTTTCTTTCTTTCTTCTTCTTTCCTCCTTTCCTTCTTTCTTCCTTCCTCCTTTCCTCTTTCTCTTCCTCCTTTCTTCTTTCTTCTTTCTTTCTTTCTTCTTTCTTTCTTTCCTCCTTTCTTTCTTTCTTTCTTTCTTTCCTTCTTTCCTCCTTTCCTTCTTTCTTTCTTTCTTTCTTTCTTTCTTCCTCCTTTCCTTCTTTCTTTCTTTCTTTCCTCCTTTCTTTCTTTCTTTCTTTCCTTCTTTCCTCCTTTCCTTCTTTCTTTCTTCTTTCCTCCTTTCCTTCTTTCTTTCTTTCCTCCTTTCTTTCCTCCTTTCTTTCTTTCCTTCTTTCTTCCTTTCCTCCTTTCCTCCTTTCCTTCTTCCTTTCCTCCTTTCCTCCTTTCCTTCTTTCTTTCTTTCTTTCTTCCTTTCTTTCTTTCTTTCTTCCTCCTTTCCTTCTTTCTTTCTTTCTTTCCTCCTTTCTTTCTTTCTTTCTCTTTCTTTCTTTCCTTCTTTCTTCTTTCCTCCTTTCTTTCTTTCTTTCCTCCTTCTTTCTTTCTTTTCTTCTTTCTTCTTTCTTTCTTTCCTTCTTTCTTTCCTTCTTTCTTTCTTTCTTTTCTTTCTTTCTTCTCTTTCCTCCTTTCTTTCTTCTTTCTTTCTTTCTTTCTTTCCTCCTTTCTTTCTTTCTTTCTTTCTTTCTTTCTTTCCTCCTTTCCTCCTTTCCTCCTTTCTTTCTTTCCTCCTTTCTTTCTTTCTTTCTTTCCTCCTTTCTTTCTTTCCTCCTTTCTTTCTTTCTTTCTTTCTTTCTTTCTTTCTTTCTTCCTTTCTTTCTTTCTTTCTTTCTTTCTTTCCTCCTTTCCTTCTTTCTTTCTTTCTTTCCTTTCTTTCTTTCTTCTTTCTTTCTTTCCTCCTTTCTCCTTTCTTTCTTCTTTCCTCCTTTCCTTCTTTCTTTCTTTCCTCCTTTCTTCTTTCTTTCTTTCTTTCCTCCTTTCCTTCTTCTTTCTTTCTTTCTTCTTTCTTTCCTCCTTTCTTCCTTTCTTTCTTTCTTTCTTTCTTTCTTTCCTCCTTCTCCTTTCCTCCTTTCCTCCTTTCTTTCTTTCCTCCTTTCTTTCTTCTTTCTTTCCTCCTTTCTTTCTTCCTTTCTTCTTCCTTTCTTTCTTTCTTTCTTTCTCCTTTCCTTCTTTCTTTCTTTCTTTCTTTCTTTCTTTCCTCCTTTCCTTCTTTCTTCTTTCCTCCTTTCTTTCCTCCTTTCTTTCTTTCCTTCTTTCTTTCCTCCTTTCCTCCTTTCCTTCTTTCTTTCTTTCTTCCTTTCTTTCTTTCTTTCTTTCTTTCTTTCCTCCTTTCCTTCTTTCTTTCTTTCTCCTCCTTTCTTTCTTTCTTTCCTCCTTTCTTTCTTTCCTTCTTTCTTTCTTTCCTCTTTCCTCCTTTCTTTCTTTCCTCCTTTCTTTCTTTTTCTTTCCTCCTTTCTTTCTTCCTTTCTTTCTTTCTTTCTTCTTTCTTTCTTTCCTCCTTTCCTTCTTTCTTTCTTTCTTTCTTTCTTTCCTCCTTTCCTTCTTTCTTTCTTTCCTCCTTTCTTTCCTCCTTTCTTTCTTTCCTTCTTTCTTCTTTCCTCCTTTCCTCCTTTCCTTCTTCCTTTCCTCCTTTCCTCCTTTCCTTCTTTCTTTCTTTCTTCTTCCTTTCTTTCTTTCTTCTTTCCTCCTTTCCTTCTTTCTTTCTTTCTTTCCTCCTTTCTTTCTTTCTTTCCTTTCTTTCTTTCCTTCTTCTTTCTTTCCTCCTTTCCTTCTTTCTTCTTTCCTCCTTTCTTTCTTCTTTCTTTCTTCTTTCCTCCTTTCCTTCTTTCTTTCTTTCCTCCTTTCTTCTTCTTCTTCTTCCTCCTTTCCTTCTTCTTTCTTTCTTTCTTCTTTCCCTTTCCTTCTTCTTCTTCTTTCTTTCTTTCTTTCTCCTTCCTCCTTCCTTTCTTTCTTCCTCTCTTTCTTCTTTCTTTCCTCCTTTCTTTCTTTTCCTCCTTTCTTTCTTTCTTTCTTTCCTCCTTTCTTTCTTCCTTTTCTTTCTTCCTTCTTTCTTTCTTTCTTTCCTCCTTTCCTTCTTTCTTTCTTTCTTTCCTCCTTTCTTTCTTCTTTCCTCCTTTCTTTCTTTCCTTCTTTCTTTCTTTCTCCTTTCTTTCCTTCTTTCTTTCTTTCCTCCTTTCCTCCTTTCTTTCTTTCTTTCCTCCTTTCCTTCTTTCTTTCTTTCCTCCTTTCCTTCTTTCTTTCTTTCCTCCTTTCCTTCTTTCTTTCTTTCTTTCTTTCTTTCCTCCTTTCCTTCTTTCTTTCTTTCTTTCTTCTTCCTCCTTTCTCCTTCCTCCTTTCTTCTTTCCTCCTTTCTTTCTTTCTTTCTTTCCTCCTTTCTTTCTTTCTTTCTTTCTTTCTTTCTTTCTTTCTTTCTTTTCTTTCTTTCTTTCTTTCCTCCTTTCTTTCTTTCTTTCTTCCTCCTTTCTTTCTTTACTCCTTTCTTTCTTTCTTTCTTTCTTTCTTTCTTTCTTTCTTTCTTTCTTTCCTCCTTTCTTTCTTTCTTTCTTTCTTTCTTTCCTCCTTTCTTTCTTTCTTTCCTCCTTTCTTTCTTTCTTTCTTCTTTCTTTCTTTCTTTCCTCCTTTCTTTCTTTCTTTCCTCCTTTCTTTCCTCCTTTCTTTCTTTCTTTCTTTCTTTCTTTCTTCCTCCTTTCTTTCTTTCTTCCTCCTTTCTTTCTTTCTTTCTCTTTCTTTCCTCCTTTCTTCTTTCTTCCTCCTTTCTTTCTTTCTTTCTTTCCTCCTTTCTTTCTTCTTTCCTCCTTTCTTTCTTTCTTTCTTTCTTTCCTCCTTTCTTTCTTTCCTCCTTTCTTTCTTCCTTTCTTTCTTTCTTTCTTTCTTTCTTTTCTTTCTTTCCTCCTTTCTTTCTTCTTTCTCCTCTCTTTCTTTCTTTCTTTCTTTCTCTTTCTTTCTTTCTTTCTTCCTCTTTCTTCTTCCTCCTTTCTTTCTTTCTTTCCTCCTTTCTTTCTTTCTTCCTTTCTTTCTTTCTTCCTTCTTTCTTCCTCCTTCTTTCTTCTTCCTTTCCTTTTCCTCCCTTCCTTCCTTTCCTCTTGAACTCCAGTGGAGGGTGGTTCACGGGGCTGTGGCTACGAACAGACATGTGGCCCACTTTGACCCCGGGACAAATAGCAACTGCGCTTTTTGCCCGGCCCGCTCCCCTCTTCACTCTACTGGGGCGCTGGGTGGATGAACTGGGCCTGTGGTTTACAAGGGAACTTCTAATCTGTTCTCAGGGGCTCAATGAAGAGTGGGAATCCTAACAAACTTTCTTGTGGGCCAAGCAAAGCTGAGCATCTGGATCATGTGGAGGAACCAGATGTGAGGCTCAGGATACACCTTCTTTCCTCCTTTCTTTCTTTCATTCATTCATTCATTCATTCATTAGGCCCGAGCGGCCTGCCGTCGCAAGGGCCTATTGTAATCGCAACGCAGTGCGCGGAGCGCACTGTACCTAGGTGCGCGGAGCGCACGAAAACAGCGCGAAGCGCTGTCCCCATGTCAAACGTAAACTCACCGTGTAAAACAGTGACTGCCCACACCTCTGGTGGCTGCGTGGGGGTCGTTAAGAGCTTCCAAAAATGTATAATATGTTGTCGTCGCGAAAGCGACAATATTGTTTTGCAAAAAATATTATTATTATTTCTTTATTCTTCTTCTTTCTTCTTCTGCTCTTTGAGCAGCAATTTGACCCCCTGAACATAGTTGAAAACTCACCAAACTTTGCCCAAAATTCAGGTCCGGTGAAAAATTTATTTAAATATGTGTTTCGTATTGGAGAAATAAAAAATGGCGCGACAGCGCCACCTACAAAAGTGAAAATACATTACGCCTATGGGGGCGGGGCCAACGTCAACTTTGTCATAGAGTGACGAAATTCGGTACAGACATTCGTCATGTGACGACAAACAAAAATATTATTGTGGCCACGCCCCCTGACAGACCGGAAGTCCGATATTTTGACAGGAAGTCTGGAAAATGCTGAGTCAGCGTTTTCGCTGACGTCGCATTTTAACGAACTCCTCTTAGGGCGTTTCACCAAATGAGCTCCAAATCGCTCCAGCTCATCTAGAGATGTGGGGCATCAAAAGTTATCCAAATTTTTGGCTAAGTTTTACGGTTTGTGTGCGGCGAAGCCGCAATCTGTATGAACAATTTTGCGATTTATCGTAAACTGCTAATTGCTCCCATTCGCACAAAGAAACTCCGATTAAAAATCGGAAATATACATTTTATTGACCTTTCACCCCGGACACAACAAATGTGAAAAAGTGACATTGGGCGCGATAGCGCCCCCTCTAGGCTGAGAACAAAAAATGCATTATCGGAAAAAAATTAGTTTCTCGGAAATGGATAAAATTCGGCACAAAAATAGTTGATGGCATCCCGGTCAAAAAAGCCAATGGGAGCCATACCGTATTTTGTACGGTGTTGCCATGGAGACGACCGAGGCCCCCCATGTTATCCTAATGGGACTGACACATAAACCTCACATTATACACAATTACAGCGCGTTAGCGCCCTCTGTAAGGAGCTTGTGGACAGTGGTCATGGAAGTACGGCCCGTTAGGGCCGTCCGATGCTGCTTGTGAAATAAAAAATATTTGGGGCGCGCTAGCGCCCTCTGCAGGTTCGAGCCATTATTCACATGGAGAGGCTAAAAATGTAGTTTGCATGTTTACTGACAAAGATTTATGGCATATCAGGGCAATAAAATGTAGTGTGGCCACATTAGCGCCCTCGGTAGGGTCATGGCGCGGCAATGTAGGCGCTAAAGGAGGCACGGCCCGCGAGGCCGTTCGATGCCGCTTGCGGCTTTAATTCTTCTTTCTTTCTTTCTTTCTTCCTGCCTTTCTTTCCTCCTTTCTTTCTTTCTTTCTTTCTTTCCTCCTTTCTTTCTTCTTCTTTCTTTCCTCCCTTCTTTCTTTCTTCCTGCCTTTCTTTCCTCCTTTCTTCCTTCCTTCCTTTCTTTCTTTCTTCTTTCTTTCTTTCTTTCTTTCTTTCTTTCCTCCCTTCTTTCTTTCTTTCCTTCCTTCCTTTCTTTCTTTCTTTCCTTCTTTCTTTCCTCCTTTCTTTCCTCCTTGCTTCCTTCCTTTCCTCCTTCCTTCCTCCTTTCTTCATTCTTTCTTTCTTTCTTTCCTCCATCCTTCCTTTCTTTATTTCTTTCCTCCTTTCTTTCCTCCTTCCTTCCTTTCTTTCTTTCTTTCTTTCTTTCCTTCTTTCTTTCTTTCTTTCCTCCCTTCTTTCTTTCTTCCTGCCTTTCTTTCCTCCTTTCTTCCTTCCTTCCTTTCTTTCTTTCTTCTTTCTTTCCTCCCTTCTTTCTTTCTTCCTGCCTTTCTTTCCTCCTTCTTCCTTCCTTCCTTCCTTCCTTCCTTCCTATCTATCTTTTCTCACACCAAATAATAAAGCAAGCAAGGTGAACATTAGCAATCAAATACTCATTTTTAAAACCATTTAATGACATTTTTGTGCAGAAAGGCCGACATATTTAAAATACAATTTTACTTTGGAATTTGAAAATAGGTTCATCTATTCATTCTGACAGCGACACATTCGATTCACTGTCTTATGGCCTTGATGGAGTTTAAAGAGTGATAGAAAGAGGTGACGGTATGTTTCTAAAAGCCTCATTTCTATTTGGGCGGGCCATTAGAGAGTAAAAGTCTGCTGGAATTGATTTTTCTGCACTTGCATTTGCCCTTCACAGTATGTATTACAAATGTATTTGTAATACCTACAAATAAATGCAATAAAGACTTGCAATAAACTCATAATTTGAGTTTATTTCAAGTCTTTGTTTTTAAGAAAGACAGACATGCTTATTTCATAAAGTTTTGTTAAAAATATGTGCCTCAAATTTTTTCTGAGAACTGATTTATAAGTGCATTTCTCCATTGTTTTCAGGTTGCCTGACTCTTATCAAGACGCCCTCCTTACAGTCCAGATTCATTGAGGTATAAAAGTTGTACAACAGTGATAGAAAGTCAGTTGCAGTATCCACTAAATGCAACCAAGGTGTCTTATCTATGCTTGATGAAAAATACATTTGGGTAATTAAATTGAAAAATTAGTCAATGAGAATTAAAAACAAATCATAAGTGCTTTGTCTTTTGTCTTTTGCCATTAGTAGGATGTAATGGAAAAATAGGACCCTCACTGGGCGGTGCACAGTCATTGCCTGGGCCTCGTCTTTTGATAAATACAGTAAACCCTGCAGTATTGAAAAATGCACGTGTCAAATGCAGGCCAAATTTCCAAACTTTTATCTTGTATACAAGAGCATTTACATTTACTTGGAAACTGTAACATAGACTTTACGCACTTTACAGAAATATAAGTTCAGAAAGAGTAACTGAACGCATTAGGTATATCTCACTCAATTCAAATGCATTTCTGCCTCTAATTGATAGTCAGCGCCTTATGTCTGTGCGCTCTGTGTAAAAAGACACATGTTTTTTCTTGAGTCAAGGTTTCTTGGCAGCATTGCATACATTTCCTTCCATGACTTACTGTATGGCCTCGCTATTGAAAGTGAATAGAGTATACAGCAGACTGCATAGTATAGAGCATGCTTCAGTGTGTGCATCTCTCCTTTCTGCTCTTCTCTCCATCCTCTGCTCCTCCCACATCCAAAATACATACTCCCCCCCCCAGCTTTCCACCCAAACCATCCCAGCCACCCCTGCCCCCTGCCCCCTCCCCTCTCCCTGACTCGCATCCCCCTTGTCAGCGAGCCGGGGTCAAATGTTACTCCCTCCTCGTTTTCACGCTTGCCAATCACCTCCACGTTTCTGGTAGCAACTGTTTCCAAGGCAACGGCGAGATACCGGTTGCCAGGCATCACGGCGGCGAGTAGCAATGCATGTGATTGTTACTTATTTATTTAATTCTATCTTTATCTATTTGTTCATTCTAAATGCGTCGGCACTCTGGCACATATGCCGCCGTAGAGAGACGCAGGGCTGTTTTTGGTGGATGGAGGGCTGGCGTGAATGTTTTATTCTTTAGTTTTATTCAGTCTCTAACCAAGTTGCCCATCTGCATTTACCACAGGTGTGAAACGTGCACACCGGATGACAAACAGTGATTATCATTGCAATAAGGGTTCTTAATCTGAGTCGTGCTCCGCTGCTGGCCTTCTGTTCCCCATCTCATCTGGCACATCGCACCAGAGCGGCACAGGCAACCACAGGGCCGTAATGAGACGCCTTATTGCGCTCCCATTCGTCTGGACCCGCGGCATGCCTTTTATTTATTATTATTATCTTCCTCTGCTTCTTTATATAATCTGTATATAATCTTGTTGGTGTAGACACATTTCCAGTAGATATTATTGACCCATCCAGAAGTGGAAATACTGCAAACTGTTACTTTTACTAAGGAAGTTGTTTATTTCTTTTTATAACAATCCAAGTCATTGCAAGATGATTGCAATTATGGCCATGTTGACGCATCTGCCAATATCAATCAATCAATCAATCAATCAATCAATCAATCAATCAGATCTTCTCAACCTCGCAGATGTTTTTGTTTGATTAAAGTAACTTAATTACTTTACTGATGACTTAATTTTAAAGTAACTAAGTCAGATTATAAGTTACGTAGTTACATTACTTATTAGTTACATTCAGCAGCTGCCGACAATACCGCCTCAACATACAAATGACAACCAGTTTAACAATACTCACTTTATTATTAGTGCATTTTAACAGTAACATCAACAACGCTGACAAAAACTCATATGTTTGTTAAAGCAGTACTAAGTAACTTGTTTACCTTAATAAATCCTTTCCATAGTCCCTCTGGGGGTAATACAAGTGTTAATGGGATGATGGGGGGTCTTTCATCTCCCCCTGGTGTCTCTTGCCAGAAAACCACAATTGCAACTTGCCTGCCATCGGGTCGGAGCACCAATACACACTTATGGAATCACGAAGAAGAAGCTAACAGGCTAACGGGTAAAGCTAACTGCGGGCTAGCGCCACTTTAAACAGTATTTACAGCCAAGTTTGAGTGAAAAAAATGATCTCCATTGTGTAATTGGATGTACAATAGCCCTCTCTCCCTTTGTCTTTTCTGTCAGCGTAGTATTTACTCTCATGGACAATTAATGAGTAAAAAAATAAAACGCAAAATGCTACGACACCTGCAGTAGTGATTATAGCCTTTAGGGGCATGAGTTACTTAGTACTGCTTTAGGTGTGACAAATCACACGCAATAATAATAAGCTACTTCCGGGTCCAAACTGTTGAGAGCTCCATAGATAAACACACACATACAACAGATAAAAGGACAACAACGGTTTTACTCTTAATTAGAATCATATAGCTCACCATTTCTCCAGGCAAAATTACGATATTTTGTATTTAAAACAAGCCTCCATTGTGTATGAAAAAAAAAAGATAATTAATGTCAGAAAAGCTCTACTAAAGAAATTCCAGAGTAATATTCCTTTGCGATCAGATGTTTAAAAAGAGCCTTGTAGTCAGCTCAAAAGCATGTTAAAATCAGCAAAATCCCATTATAGTGAATAGGGCTAAAGTTCTGTTGGACCCGGAAGTGGAGCGATATACTGTAGCCACTGCACTTCCATCCCTCTCCTCCCTCCATTGTTGTTTACGTTGTGCCGTGGGTGCTTGGAAGTAACTCAAAGTGACTTACAACTTTAATCTGATTACTGGTTTGGACATAGTTACACATTACTGAACAATTTTAAGCATACAAAACAGTCTATTGTGGCAGTCTATTCCGGTTCTCAGTCATCCAGGAACTTTCTTATCATAATAGAGATGTTCAAATATCGAAGTTAAATGTAAGTCTGGTGAGACATACATGTATGCAGGAGGCCTATTCAAGCTTTAGGTTTTGTGTTGTCAACTGCATGTATGAGAAATCAACCCAGTCCAGTTGAAGATATTTGAAAACCTCTTCTATTGTGGTAACGGTTCAAAGTAATGGCAACAGAACTTTGAAATCAGAGCCTACTGTGAATGATTGTTCCTTTAGTTGACATACCTCTCATTCAGAACAGTTTGTTCCACTTGTAGAGAAGCTGAATACCTTACAGTAACTTCCAGCTTTGAACATGCCTGGATGACTGAGCGCCCACGTCACCAACATTGGGAACGCTCTAATTTCATAGTACAGTTCATGTATAATGACAAATAAAGCAATAAACAAACAACTTGCAACTGGTTCAAGAATTGAAAAAGACAGCCATATTTGCTAAATGGAATCTGTGGTCAATTCCATTCACTGATACAAATTCAAGATACAAATTCCTTTTTTATGAGACTTTTTTTTTTTTAAGATTCATTATCAGAATAAATAGGGGTCAGGAGCAGTCTGCACACTACAGTTTGACAACCACTGAGTTAGTGTGTTAACTAAACTGATAAAATCGCATCACTTTCCACTAGAGTTGTACACCCCATATCAATGATGAGACACTGAGATGGTCTTTACCTGGTCGTCCCTTCCCAATCTATCCAACGCTGTTTGTCTGGGCAAATATTACATGGGTAATTGTAATGGATTGACCCATTGAGGGGTGGAAATTAGCATTATATTGGCTGCAGGCATACTTGGTCAATCTGAGTCTATTGTCTGTTTGCTTAGCGCCGTGGTTATTACAGAAAGTGTGGTGGGGATGAGGAGACGAGTAGTTCTTATTGACTGCGCTCGATTGAGACGCTATAATGGCCGAGGCATATGTTTCACAGCCTTTATGTCAAAACAATGCATAAATCACTCTGATCACCTGGGCCCGTGCGAGGCGTTCGGCGAGCGGCTTTAAGTGTTGGAGGAGTAGGCAGTGGAGCTGATTACACGTCATTGTAAACAGTATAATGTGTGGGCCGCTTAATTGTGCATCTAAATAACTTAAATCTCTATGGAAACAGCACACAGCATTGAGATCATAGGTTGGGAATTAAATTGTGTCTTGAGGCAGAGACCAAGCTGTGGCAATCACAAGTTACACAAAGCATAGCGAGTGAAATGTGACATGCATCAAAAATGACAAAAAAAGAGAATATTTTTCTCAAATTTTATGGAGTTGTAATTTCTGGGGCCGATACAAACCTGTGGGAAAAGGTTCACTGTCTATCAACAAATCTTTACCCTCATTATTATGTGTCAGGATTAGGTCTTCAAACCTATCATTCAGTTCAGTCCTTTCAACTTACCAACATCACATCCATGTTTTTAAATATTGTAAGTGCTTTTGGACTCCATTATGAGAAAAATAATTGTACTTTGTTTTCTAGTGCTAACAAAGAAGACTTGGTGCCAGTTTTTGTTCCATAAGAATTACAGAGATTTTAACCTAAACCAAAATGTCCACATTTTGAGTTACCGCCATTACAATTCTTAACTCCCTGTCAATTTTATGCTGTGTTCAAATGGTCCTCGGAAAGAAATGAAGGAAGGATTGTATTTATATAGCGTCTTTCACAAAGCACTTTACACCAGCACCATTCATTCACGCATACACATCATTCATCCTGGCCTATTGTACATGTTTTTAGTGGTAGGGGAAACCGGAGTACCCGGAGGAAACCTACGCAGACACGGGAGAACATGCAAACTCCACACAGAAAGGCCCCGTCCAGGTGAGAATCGAACCCGGGACCTTCTTGCTGAGAGGCACGGGCGCTAACCGCTGCACCACCGTGCAAAAGTGGGCAAAAGATTTTCTCCTATTGGAAAAAGCACCTGAGCGCCTGTTGAACTGGGGAACACGGGTTAAAACAAGCTTCCGACACCTGACATTAGAAATCAACTCAGTATAGTCAATTTATCATTTAATGTGAGCTTTTTAGTTAAACTGTGTTACTTTTTGTTTGTTTTGTGTGCGCCGTTGTTATCCTTGGAGTTACTAATTGTGAGAGAAATGCCCTTCACTAATGCGAGCAAAAGGTAAATTATCATGATAATTTGTTGAGTTAGGCTTTTGAGATGTTAACACTACATCTAACTGGTTAGCTCAGTTAAACAGTCTTTAATCTCTGATAAAATACCTTTTTTATTTGCCATCGTCAAAATCCCCAGTTTCCCACACAAAAAGCACATAAAGCTCACAAACCAACTGGGAATAATGACATTCCATCTCAGGAAAACCAGCTCCCCAGTCAGGAACTGTCTTTATACATGAAGGCAACCTTTTACATACTCCCATGATGCTCTACAAAAACAATATTATAATATGTCATCACACAGTGCTGAACTTTTTTTGGGGGTAACGTTAAACCTATAGAGATTTTACAATGTAGAATATTTCAGTAATTAACTAAAAAGTTCACTTAAATTGAATTGACACTTGAATTGATGCAGCAGCTGACAGAGTTAAATAGTTTCTTTGTTTTGGACAAAGTGTATACTTGATTCTGCTGCTATGCTCAATACTATATAAAAAAACCATTTAAACTTCCTTCCCTTATTATTATTATTATTTTATTATTATTATTATTATTATATATTAGATTGTGTTATGTTTTGATTCCCTTGAGAAAAATCTACACCTGGCAACAGCATCTAATCTATTGTTAAACGACTATAAATATCTAATGAAAAATAGCCACTTTGCCATGGTTTCTGTTGCTAGAGAACAAAGACATTCAAAAGTTCACTGCAACTCTTAAAGTTGGTATAACTTTCGCGTGTTATATGGTAATACAATAAGAACACTGTTAAAGGCGAGAGGGGAGAGACAATTCCACCACTAAATGAAAGTATTCAATGTTTTCAGAGCTATTTCTTACCATTAAAACACCTGTAAGGAAACTAATGCTTGTATGAAACTAGTGAGAAATGTTACACAGTGTGGCTTTAAGCTCTGGTGCCAATATCATGCATATCGGAGAGAGGGGGCTGGTTACAGTTAACACAACGTATTATGCAATATCACATAGTCCGCCTGTCTGTATGTTGGAGACACTGTCCATTTGTCCAGCTGTGAAGACGCCCGGTACGTGGAGTGGCCTCGGACAGCAGTGCGGTTGCGTGAGTGTAAATATCATCTGGAGAAACGGCTGGACGGCTGGTAAACACAGACACAGATTTCCCCAGACTCAGGCCTTATGGGGAAGCGTATATATATATGCGGTACAGTGCTGCTGCAGATTTTTTTACGAGGCAGTTATGACTAATTCAGTTTATTATGCTGCAGTCTGGTGGAGGGGCAGTCTGCAAATGCGATCACCAGAGTCAAGTACAAAGATGCTGTAGGAAGAAAACAGTACAAAGGGCAACATAAACCATACAGTGTCTTTCCTCTTCTTTCTACAACGGTTGGCTGCACTGAGCAAAAATACATTTTCATTATCTAAGGAACAGCTCAAACGTTAGGAAATGTTGTGTTACAAAAAAAGAAAGAAAAAAAGAATACTGAGAAAAATAACATTTTGATAGAAAACAAACATGATGCTCAAAAGCTATTTTGTGATAGAATTCCTCAGGTGTTTTTTCGTTACTGGTTATCTGTGAAATATGCGCCTGCTGCTCCAACACTCGCATTCACTTTAATCAGCATTCAATAGCTGTGCGGTTTTAATCATTGACGTTAAGAGGTTTTGCTGTAACCAAGTGGAGGGCAAATATCTGTAGCATTTTTAAAACGGGTTGGATTGTGGCTGCAGTTTTCTATGTGTATACAAAGTGTATATCTGCAATTTGAAGATTTTCCTTTAATTAGAGATGAATTGATTTCACTGGTGTATTTTCGATAGCATTTAGATAATGTAGTGTCCTTGTGCATTGGAAGGTTAACAAAAATGAGGTGAAAATGGGCTAAAATCTTTGACGGTGCTATGGGGGGTGTAGCGCCCCCACACTGATGCGCGACATGTCCTCTTTAAACATAGCAGTTGCGCACATGTGTGACCTATCGGAGGCGAGGTCCCAGTCACACGCTGTTTCCCCCTGAATCAATCAAAGATCACAAAACGGACGCCCGCCGGGGCAGGTAATGGGTGTAGGCAGTGGGATCGATGTGATCTTTAATTGGCGTGTGCGGCAGAATTAGCGCGGGGACAGTGAGAGACAGAGACGGGTACGCAGTCTCCCGGGAGCGGGGCGCGGAAAATCGGCTTTAGCCCACAGACACACTTTCTGTCAAAGGGCCTTTTTACAGGGATGAGCCCCGGCAACACATCCTCCCACAGCGAAATAGAGGGATTTGAATAATCTTATTACACCCTATTACTGTAACACTAATATGAGCCAGGGCCCAGCGCAGAGGCGGAGGGGGGAGTGATGGAGGGGACCACCCTGCAAGATATTGCTGGGGTAATTGATATTTGTGGCTGGGAAGTGCACCTTTTTGTCTCGAGATTGTATGCCTTTGCGGTGCTTCCTAATCTAAAGCATTCCTCGAATTAGAGATCTGTATATTCCCTTTATTGCGCATCATATTCACATCAAGAATATGTCATTTCGTTTAATGCCAGATGCCCTACACTCGATTCTGTTTGTTACATTGTGAGTTTAAGTAGAGATGTATCAATTTGTCAACTTCAGTGTTTTGTTTTACCATTGTTCTGTGTCAGCCCTTGTGGGAATAAGCGGAGGGAGATGAATGGATGAACTATGGCATTTAAGGAAGCGCTTGACCTATGCTGCCTCCGCTGAGGTTTACTATGGTGAGTAAGCACAGTTCACGGCAGCAGGGAAATTGCATAAAACAATCTCCACGTAGAGAACAAAACCATTTTTCACTCATTTAACTGTAAAACAATGCAGGAAAAAGTACAGTAGAAAAATGGCCCGGTAGATATAACCGGGCGTTGAAGTAGATGCATTTTGTCGAGAGGAAGAAGAAGAGCTTTATTTATATAGCGGCCTTTCACAGACATGGCCACAAAGCGCTTTACATGAGACACACGAGAGCTTAATACTTTTACTACACTACCCTTGAAAGACACTTGAAAGACTAATGTACCACTTTCTACTCCGCTACATTTCTATAAAGGCTTCAGAGTAAAAAGCAATGAAGCTGACTGTGTGTTTTGTTAATTAAAAGCCTCATGATGAACACTCCTGAACAGTAGATGGCGCAATGCAGATGTGCAACGCCACTAACTCCCAACAAAGAAAGAACTTTGTACCCGCCATTTTGCCGTAATTTGGGAAGAATCTACTCTTTTTTTGAAGCAGCAAATTATTAGTCACAACACTTGGCCTATTCAGAATCATTTGTTCTTTTCACTTTTAATTTTGAAGTATTTTCTACAGCAAATAGTAGCCGTTTGACTGGGTAACTTTTACTTGTATTGGAGGAATATTTGACCTGCAGGATCGGACATTTTAAGCTGCATAAACACATTTACCAGTTGATTTATTTTTTTTATTTTTTTTTAACATTTTGACAATTGACTTTTTGACTTAAATAATCGTGTGTTGCCACCATCTTGCCAGTTCGTGAAGGGGCCTGGCGGACCACACTGCTATTCCACATTCTCTTTCTCTTACACACTCCATTACATAGTCCATTGTCTCCCGGTCTCCATCCCCGAGGCAGCTCTGCAAACAGCCGGCCCCGCATTCAAGTCCTGACTTTTGAATCTTCCGTGCCCCCTATGTTCACCCACCGCCCCCCCCCTTCCCCCCGCTTCATACTCACCGGCACCGGCCTACCTCCATATTGAATTTGCTCTTTGACTATGACCTTATGCGCGGCGAGCCATGGGGGAGCAAGTGCAAGTGCAGAGCCCTTCCCGCGTACAGCCCCATGCCACGTTATTGGATTCCCCCGCTCTTCCGCCAAGGCGCGCACTGATAAGGGCACCTGTCAAGCGGATGAGCAATCGGAAGCTAAAAAGGTAAGTGATGCACGCAAGGGAGGAGGAGCTTACGTGAGGAGATCTGCTCTGGAAGATGGCGGCGTTTGTTTTTTTTTCCGTTTTTTTCATCGGAGACCATGGCTTCCGCTCAGCTACGCGTATTCTCAAGCAATAACATCGACATCTGTATTATCAACCCAAGAATACCCGTGGTCGAGACGGGAGCATACGGGGCGCGACCACCTGGCTTCCCTCCACCTCGCGCTTGCGCCGGGAGATGAGGAGGTGTTGCTGTGCAGTAGCTGTCCATGGGGTGGAGGCAGCGGAGATGGAGGGAAGGGTGGGGCTCGTGGAGGAAGAAGCGTCAAGTCGGAGTCCACGCCCTGGAAGGAGAGAACACGGTCAATATAGGAGGGAAATGTGGAGCACTTTTTAGCTGGGGCTGCACAATCGAGATTCAGTTCGCTGTGCGCATTTTAAACATGCCCAGGAGCGTTGACATTTGAGAGAAGACTGATATATGAACTGCTAAGCTAACAGGAGAATAACATGCGACTTGAAGTCTGGGTTAGGAGGTTTCAAACAAGGCCCTATGGAAACAGATACAGTACAGTGCTGTCTCTGCGATTTCATTTAACCATTCAAATGAAATTGATTTTGATACGCTTGCAATAAGTGATCGCATTTAAGTTTAAACAGCTGTCCACGTCTGTGAGAGAATTTGCTCTACCACGCAAATACCTGTTACCTCACATACTGACAGAAATATATAGAATAACATGGACACACTCTCGTAATATCGCAAAAAGTCACAATACATCGCAGAATCACATTGTAACTTTTAGTGGTTGCTTTCCTGAATTCAGTTCCATTTTAACCTTGTTTTTTTTTTCCTGATCGAGAATTTTTAGAAGTCTTGCTTTGATACAGTTTGATAAAAACAAAACAAATTGCTGAAGATTTTGGCGTAACTTCAATGGAACGCACTGTGTAAATCATGTTTTGGTAAATTGTCAAAGTATTAGTGGTATTTCTATTATCGCGCAAGCGTAATCCGTGCTGAATGATCAAATATTTTACATTATATAGCAGTTCAAGTATCTGTCTCCCAGGTACCAACTTCAGTGGACTAAGTCAAACTAGGACTGACCCCGTTCTAAACCAGGACTAAATCATAAACGTCTATGGACTGAACCAGGGATGAACAACATTTGTGTATTCTATTGTTCAATAAATTGCTCACATGTTAATTTGTTACTGAACATATAACTGTCATTGTCAGAAGAAGAAGAAGAAAAACAAAAAAACATTCCCACTCCTCTCTGACCTCGTGAATGGTTTTTACTCTATGTAATATTTATGAATTTAATATCACCCATTCAAGCAGAAAACCTGCACATTTAAAGTGTGTGCATAATTTATGGACCTTATATAAAGCCATGTGAGACATTTACTGTAAGAACATTACTTATCCACTTACAGCTTATAATTCTGTGCAAAAACATCATCTTTCATTATGCAGACATATATACCGTGGCCCTGCAGGGACACGCTGTTGTCTGACTGAGAGTAAAATGATTGGTTGTTGCAAATGGATATGAGAGGTAAGATACCAGGCCGCATGAGTGAAGGATACTTTGGAATAGGAATGGATGATTAAGCATGCTTGGCTAGGCTTCTCAATTAAGCTAATAATTGGATCAGAATATTCCGCCTGTTACTCATATCTGCTACCCACACAGTAAAAGCACACACCGATCTGGAGGTTCACTTCATTGGCCACTCTTTCCTTTGTATAGGAGTAGGTCTATGGTGCTGGATGGGTCTCAAGCGACAAATGGTTGAAACTGGGCAAAGAAGAACAGAAAATAAAATGGATAACTTTCCGGCAAAAAGAAAGAAAGAAATAATCTACTTTGAGTATATACTGATCAAAATGTCCGGATAATGTTCTTTCTGTAGTTAACCAGGCAAAAACTGAAAAAATAAATAAATAAATAAAGTTCGTTTTTGACCTTTCAGTGACACAGTGGTATTGGTGGTTAGCTTAACCACCAATACTTGGGGGGGGGGATTTCTGGTAGGTTTTCGAAATGGAATGCATATGTAACCATGGATACGGTTCAATCAGCGGTGAAAGCCTAAAAAAAAAGATTGATCCTGGAACGTCCTACAGGCCATCGGTAAGTAAAGGCGCTATGCTAACCACCTAAGCATCTGCTGGGTCACTGAAAGCTCAAATACGTATTAATATAAAAAAATAAAAAAAATCCATAAAAAGTTGCATAGTGCTCCTTTAAAGCAACAATCAAACGTATGGCATTGTCTTAAAGGGACTATACCTAATGTTGAACCTTTTTAGTCAAAATGTGATGACCATACACAACATCAACAAATCATAATACGGCGCACTTTTACAACATACTTTTATAGGGCAAAAAATTATTTGACCCTTCAAAAAGAAAATAAATATCAGGTATAGCTCCTTTAAAGAGCTGGCATTATGCTTTTTTTGCAGGTATTTGCTTGAACACATCTTTTTCACTATCTTACACTTTATTGGTTAGAAATCCCATATTGATTCGAAACAGCTAAAAACAAAACACCCAGTAGTTTTCCCTTCTGATTTTCATACGATCTACCCATTAGCCCCTCTCACCCCTCCTCCTCCTCTTGCTCCCCTTTGCTGTGCAGCTGTTTCAATGTGTAAAAGGAAAGGCTGTGCGGTCCGTGTGGCTGTAGTGAAGCAATGGCGAGTGTTTTTTTACTTCGCGATGAAAGGATTAAGCTTGGCAAGAGGACGAGAGGAAGATTCAAAGCTTACTCAAAGATGCGGCTCAAAACACAACTCCGTGTGTTTACTGATGAGACAACAACTTTGCAACATGGTAAAAAAAAAAAAAGCTCTAAAAACCACCCACTCCCCCTCACACTTTAAAAAAAAAAAAAAAAGCCGAAAGTGTCAATACTGAAAACAATACTCTTTTAAATTCCAAGCAGCCTCCAGGCATCTTTCTATCTGCATGCATTATTTGAAGTTGTAAAATATAACATACTAAACCAAAGGGGGAAAACAAAATCCTAAATTAAACATGATAAAGTTTGAGACATTTTGCAGATTTTTCATTTGATCCAATCACTGAAAACAGTCGTCTCCTTGTTGCTCACATGAATCAGAAAAATAGCCTCCACAGTATTTTTTTGTCTTGCGATAGTTATTATTATGTCCTGGGGAAGACCAAAAGATATTAATAAAACTGGTAGCTCCGGCAGTATCCAACAAACAGAAAGAGATCAAGTTAAAAAAAAAAAAAAAAAAAAAAACGCTCCGGCAAGCCGTGATGGACCGCTGCGCTCACATGAATAGTCACTGTGCCGTCGCTCACCGGGGTGCAATAAAGTTGGAGCTTTTAGAGTTTTTTTTTATTTTTTTATTTTTTTTTACACCTAATGCGTGGAACCGTGAGTGAGTGAGTGAGTGAGTGAGCGTGTGAGCTGCCTGTCTGTCTGTCTGTCTGTGTGGTTATCAGCGGACAGCACAGTGGTGGGTATACATCACAGAGGAGGCACACCACCACATGGACACGGAGAGAGACAAGCCGACGCACCGGCCACACAAGTGCAACTCTATAAGAGGAGGCAGTTTGAACTCAGACACATTTTCCTAAACTAAGATTTGTATGCTCCTGTAGCTGAATCTGTATTGGAAACATTGCGTTTGTTTGCATTCATACAACCAAATAAAAGACGATCAAATGTATCCTGGAAAGCTAGAAATGAACCCTTTTGAGTTGTATGTGTTCATAAAAGGTGCTCTATAAATAAAGCTGAGTTGAGATATGTATCAGGCTGAGCTTTTAGGATATGCACCTCCTGTTTCACCCCTACTGTAATGATTCCATATCTGTGCAATGATTCCTGAATTTTTTTTTACCAAAACCTTTGCCCGTTTCCGCTTCCTTGCCAGACTACACGCCACCACTTTAGCGACGCCCGTACTTGCGAATGTGGGTTTACATTTTGGGCTATACACCCAAACTGAGAGGTTAACGCTAATGCATGAATCACCATCTCATCTAATGATTAACACTTTTTTAACACCTGCCAGGCCAACTGCATTGTTTGGTCAATTACAAAGTGACCAGCCTCACTGCTCCTAATTTGGTCGCTCCCACTGGACAAAGCTCATCAGGGGGTTGCTACGGTTACCATACAGATAGACTAAATGCTAAGGATGTACATGTGGATGGATGTACAATAAAGTCAGTCAATCATAACGTCCGCCGCAGCCCAATTTGTCCTGAACACCTCGCAAAAAAACAAACAATACGATTGATTGAAAGGCGACTCCGCCCACAGCCCTATAGCTAACGTCGTTACAACCGGACAGAGCTCATTAGGGGGTTGCCACGGCTACCGCGCTGTTGTCCACGGAAAGGAGGGGATAATGAGGGAAGATGCACAATGCAGTACACATAATGTTCTTTAAAGCTGAACAATAAATGCAGGCTCATGCTTTTTTTTTTTTTTTTTTTTTTTTTTTTGTCTTAACACTCGCCATAACGCTTTGGCTGCATGTAGGGTCTCCACAGCGTTTGGATAATGGATAATGACCAATCGCGACAAGGGCGGAACGGTTTTGGACAAAGAAGTAATTGAGATTATGATTAGATTTGCGATTTGTGTTTTAAAATCACTCTTCATTTCACTGTGCACCTTGAAATACGAGCTCCTGAACACAATTCAGAACATGTTTGTGAAATAATAGTCCTTATACTCCTGCTTTTTTTTTTTGTGTCTTTGAATTGTAAAGTCAATACGGTATCTTTGAGTTGAACTGGTGGTAAATGCGCACGACGGGGGTGGAGGTGGGTATGTGTACGTATGGGCTCAAACCGGACTGCCTTCCCCGCTTGATGATTAGCCGTGTCAGGCAGAGATAAGCCGCCTTCACCCCTCCTCTGCCTAACCCATCAAACGCTCACGGCCCCGCGCTCCTCCGCTCTGCAAAGACACTACATGAAAGACGCCATTCCCCGCTATTATTCGAAACACCTCTGCGTGTGAAATACCACTCTTTTTCTTTTTTTTTTTTCATTTAGGTTTCAAAGGCGAGTCTGGCGGAGGCTCGGATAAAACGGCTCCTTCTTGAAAAGGACGCTGCCGCCTGATAGTATACGCTCTGGCGCAGGAGTCACTGTACACGTGTTTCAATTATTATTATTTTTTTTTTTTACCCAGGGAGTAAAATGGACATTATAAGTACAGGTTTTGAAAGAAGCAAATCTGGACTGTAATGCGGGCTTACATAGGCTAGGGCCTGCAGCTTTTCTCACTGCCAACAAACAATCTATTATCACACAGTACTGTATATAGTCAAAGGAGAAGTCTAGCCCAGTGACGCCTCAGCAGTAACCAGCCACAGAATTTCGACCAACTTATCATTACTACTTTTTCGGGGAGGTTAATTCAGGCACACGTACAAATCAAACGCATACTTTTATTTGCTGAAGCCACACTGAAGATTTACAGGTTACACGGGTCTGTTGCTGAACTCAAAACAAACACAAAAGCCATGCGATAACAAGCTTGCTCCTGATAATCAGACAGTGCCCTTTCTGCAATGGCTTATCAAGAAGATGCCGGCATTAACCTATGGCTGCCTATAGTCACATCTCCGTGGAGACGAGCCGGTGATGTCCCGTTCCCAGCAAAGCTCCAGACCAGGTCACAATAAAGAAACATGGTCGCCAATAAAACAAATTAAATAAATAAACACCCCTAATGAAATAAAGGCCTGGATTTCTTCATTCAGCTAATATCGCAAACATTTCACCGGTTACGATGATTTGTACATCTCAAGTGCCTGAATTCATGAGTTTCATCAAGTCTTCCCTATGATTGACTTACTATTGACCCACGTACATAAAAGCCGGAGTAAAGGGCCAGAAAAAGCATTAAATTGATTAAGTTCAGATTTCCAGAATGGTCCCGGTAGTTCAATTTCTTGTCTAACGCCATGTTTTTCCACAAAAGGATAGAGAGAAAAAGATAAACTGTCTTCTTGATGGGAGGTTGTATCCTGACAGTATACAGCGCGCTTCAAAAAGCCCAGAAATCCCCAATCCCCGTGTCTTTACCAGTCTTGTCTATCTTCCCCGCTTGCCATAAGCTCTCACATTAGACAGCATTAGGGAAGTGAGGAGATGGGGGTGAGGAGAAGCAGCCCCACACACTGCCGGGATCCCGGGGGACTTAGCATCTAACCCCATAACCCAGCCTGCACTTCCCAACAGTCATCCAATACAGCACGATTCTCCAAACGAGACCATTACTATTCGCCCTGCATAGATCAGACAAATACAGTATACCATAACACAGTAAAATGATATTCGCAATCTGGTTAGTGAAGCTGGAGCACTTTGTCAAGGAATATTTGACGGAGGCTAGTGTTTCTGGGTGTGAGGATGGGGTCTGCATAGTATCCTCCCATGTTACTGTGGTTCTTTTCCCATCCGCTGCCTGTCCAAAAATAGTTGGTGACTCAAATTGTCCAACTGTGAGTGAACAGGAGAGTGAATGGCTGTCATTCGACCACTCAACGCCTTCACACACGGACAACATGGGTGAATTCCCTTGCTCAAGGACAAAGAAAAACAACTGGAACTCATCGGATCTGGGAATGGACTAAAAGTCTCCAGGATTGTTGGCGAACGCTACGTATTGCCACAAAAGGTAGTGCGTTAAAATGTCTTTGAGTCTTGGGAATGATGTCTACGGATAATACAGAAAGGACTAAGAAAAGGAGCCAGGCTGGAGCTCCCTCTATAGGCAGCAGTGGGAAAGACACCGTGTGTACAAGCTTTCAATTACACCTTATGTCATGCTAGCACATTTATGAACACACTTTAAATGCAGAACTTCTCAGAACGGAGTGAAAGATTGTGGTTTTTAAAAGTTGGAAGTGCAATTCATGTTTCATTCATGATGTTATATTAATATTCACTCATTCATTCATTCATATTCATTCATTCAGAGTGTACAGATTGGAGAGCTTTAGCAGTAGAAGAAGAAATGACCAAAGTAAACAGGATTACTCAAAGCAGCATAACGTGGAGAGAATAATGATTTAAAGCCATGTAAAATGTGAAAGTAATAGTACTATTATTGGTTACTATGGTTTGATCCATAAGAGTGATCTTTATGTAAATGTAGTCATTCATAAAACAATAACAAGTCTGAAACTCTTAATTCTTCCACTGCAAATATTTGCAGTGCAACTGCTGCGTTACAAATGTTCGAGTCAACTTGAGCGTCGCTGTCAAAGGAATTCCTCTTTTTGTTTGATAATGGATTTGATTGAACCGTTGTAGTGCAGACAAGAGAAGCCTAAGTCTGGGGAGCCACACATGGAGGATAGATCTGAAGTGCGTGGATGAGAGCCCGCCTTGTACCATTCACTCCCAGGGAGAATACACCACAGCCTGTCTGCTCCCCACTACGCGCCGCATCAATTATTCAACATATTTATCTATGCAATTTGACGGCCTCTTCCCCCATCTAAAGCCCCAAACAAATTGCGGAAGCAGCTAATACGGCTTCTGGCTCAGTGGCTCCAAATCAGTGCTGAAACCTCCCCCCCCCGAAGGCTCTGGAGAGAGAGAGGAGGGGGGGGGGGGGTTAGCGAGGGAGAAGAGTTGTAAACAATCGCTTGACACTTAGCACTTTTATATTTTTGTGATCTGTCAGGCTAAATGCAGGCTGCGGCAACACTTCAGGTAGTAGTTTTTCTTTCAAAGCAAAAAGACAATGACAGGAAGTGTGCGCTCGCGGGAGACCTGTGGAGCGCTCACCAAATAAATCCAAACATCACCAACAATCCCCCCCCCCCGCTCCCCAAACGGCATAAGCTCCACGCATGCACACACTTTCAAACCCCCTCCCCACTCGGATCGTTCCTTTCTCCTCGTGCTTTTCCACCAAACCGGCATTTAGCATGACACGCGCCGCCGAGCCATGGTAGCCAATTATCAAACAGATGTCAATGTATGCCTTACAATTCTAAAGGGAGCGCAATTACCGCATGCGAGCGCACAGATGTTTTTTTTTTTTTTGCTCTCTCACTCTCCCCCCCCCCCCCCCCCTCCCCATCAGGGCCCTCAGAGGATGGGCAGGTCCCACCTCCCGCGCCGCCTCCCCAAAACGCGCACTCACACATACATTTATGCAGCCATTAGCCAACCAAAATGGACGTCAATCAACAGGCGTGGAGCCAGGGGAATCATTACAGGGCCTGCGAATGCTTTTACTCTTTTGAATTATAGACTTCCTTTTTTTTTCTTTAACAGAAGAACAGGGTTTGAGGGCTTGTCATCAACTTTTATCACATGTTAAAAGTCACATATTGGTTTTTACTATAGCATGTGTCTAGCTAAAAGTTTACGAATGGTGGTATGTTGATTTATCTACTACAACAAAAGCAGTAGCCTACAGGAGAAGGAATGTGCCATTGTGTATAATCAGATCTAGGTATTGCTAAACTTCACTGGTCTCGTGAAAAGTAGCCAAACAGTGTTTTGTCAAGCAATGCAATATACATTATAGCACAATTACGCAGCGCTGGTATGTTTAAACATAAAGGTTAGCATATGCACACGTCCATCAACCGCAAAGGAGTCAAGGAAAGGCAGTAAGGGGAGAGGAGGGAGAGGAGGTGGTGAAGGGCCATGGATCAGAACCAAGGACAGCTCCCAGTGGACGCCCCTGTGCCGCTTTGCCGCGCTGCTAAACGGTAGTCTCCCCCCGTTTGGCTTCATGTCGATCACACACTGAGCCGCGTGCATAGTAAAGGCAACACACACTGCGCCAAAAGGAAGAAGAAGAAAAAAAAGCATGCGCAAATGACAACAGTTTTACACAAAGGGCGAGATCTGAGGGAAGCTCAGAAGTCATGAAAATAAAGTGACAAAAAAATGCATGGATTTCCCCCCCCCCTTTTCTTCTTCTTTTACAAAAAGCAAAGCAGCAACAGGGAAAGAAAAAGGTTTAATGGAATGGAGCCTTAATGAGGGAGCTGGCCAAACAGTAGGCTATTAGGAACAAAAGCCCCCTTTATGAACCATCCACCAATCAGTTTTCTCTTGGCAACAAGGTGAAGGAGCTTGTTCATTCGATCGATGGACTGATTTTTCTCACGCAAGAAGTAGATCCATAGCCTGAAGTCCTATTATAATGTTGAATATCTAAGAGAACGTAACTATGTTGGTTGTAGTACATTTGGAATTAGATTATTGTCTCTCTCAAAGACTAGGTAGAAAAAAAAGCAAAGTCTTGATTGGTGCCAGTGCCAACTGACTGAAAGGCCACCAGCTGAATTCTCCCCTTCCCCTCCATCTGCTGCCCCTTATTGATTATTCATTTATTAGATGTTGTAGAGCTGAAATGAAAGCTTATTGAATTATACCTGTACTGTACGATGGCTTCTCTGTGGGGTGTGGGACATATAAGACTATCAATTTGACCTCTTTATGAATGCTGAAGCAGCATGGGTGTTTCCAGCTGCGCCTGTGCACAAACCCAGTGCCTCCCCAAGCCTCCATCCCCAAGGCATGAAGACATTTTGGATAATATGATACTAATGTGTTGAGTAAACAGAGATCCTCCATTTCTTTTCATACCGGCTGCTTTGGGCGTATTACCATCATCCCATGACTCGCGGCTTAAGCTGTACGGTAAATGAGAGGCCATGAGCTGCGCGGTGATGCAACAAGCAATTAATCGAACCGAATCAGCAGTCGAATATGTTATGCGTCACTCCTGTATTTAGATGTGCTCCGAATGGCCACTCCCACACACCGAAATCAATAAATCCATGGCCACAGAGAGAGCCGTAAGAAGGGGAGGAAAGAATTGATTGGCGCCTTGGATTTAGAGCTACTTCCTGGTCGGGTTGGTGTCTTTTATGGAGAATGGACAGGCGGGATGGGTGTGACTTCATTAATCCCAATTCAGTTCCAAAAGCTGTTCTGAGCTTTGGTCAGAGACTTAAAAAGCAAAAAAAAAAAAAGGTATTAAATTGGTCATTAGGCAAATGGGAAAAGAAGACATTTCAAGGATGTTATAAATTTGACACTAAAGCGGTTGGAAAGCCAAAGGGTAAAACCGTTAAACATGTGTGTATGACTGTTCAAACTTGTGTTTAGAAGTAGAGAATATTTATATACGCTGACCAAAACTATAGAGATAATGACAAATTAGTGTATGACACCTTAAAAAATACATTGTTTGAATGCCAGGATGTCTTATATTCACTTATGGATAGAAAAGGCTTTGTAAAAGCTCTTTGTTCTCCAACACATTTCTGCAGACTGACTCTGAATAAAACACATATGTAATAAAGAGATGCATTTTCTCTTTTCATATTCTGTACTTTTAAGAGGCATTTGTTGAAGTCAGCAAACAGCTTTTTCTTTCTTTCTTTTCTACTTCTAGTTATATGTACAATCCTTCCGTCACCAAAAAAATGTCAAACAATAAAAAAATAAAAAAATGCACATAAAACCACATTGCCCAATATCACCGGTGTTTAAAAATGCAGACCCCGGTCGGTCCTCTCCTCCCCAGCATCCACCCATCCATCTCCGCTAATGCATTCCCCGCGCTTCAGCCCAATCTCTCCCCTCTCTCTCTCCTCCTCCTCCTCCTCGCCTCCCTCCGTCGCCTTCGGAGCCCGCTGTAGTGAGGCGAGAAGCCCGCATGGAAACCCAGCGAGATGGAACTTTATGTCTCTCTCCGCTGCTTGATCAATAGGAATTTAATGGACAAGGATTGAGTTCACGGAGTTCATGCTTTGCCAATGTGCCTCGGGGCTCAGCGGCGCGGCGCGGCGCAGCGGCGGCAGCAGCACACACCGCGCAGCGAGGGGAGGCAAAGACTTGGAAAATTCTGCCTTTGCACGGACTTGCAAATGGTGTAAATTCAATCGATCGGAATGGGCTTTGGGCGTGTATGTGTCCAGTTTGTTTGGGAGGGGTGGGGGAGGTGGGGGATATCACTCGCTGTTGTTTATTGGATTGGATTCAGGAGAGAGAGAGGAGAGGGAGATGGTGGTGAAGGGTCCGTGCAAAGAGATAGACCACATCGAGCGTACAACTGCTTTGTAAATCTTCAGCAAAACACTTAAAAGAGAATTTGGGATGTCGGACCAAAAAAAACAAAAACAAACAAACCCTGAACAAAATATATATATAATGAAGCAAAAAAAAAAAAACAAGAAAGAAAAAGAATTAAGAAAACTCTGCTCTTGCTTCACCACATCACAGCGTATTTAAAATGATGAAACACAATAACAAGCTTTAAAAATGAATGAATAGAGAAGTTACCCCTCATCGCTTCACTTCGCACACGATCTACACAAGAGACACATTGTACAGAGAAAGTGGGAAAGCAACAAGCAACTACAGCACCGTGCGTAAAAAAAATAAAAAAATAATGACTGACAAGGCGTGACAACAGAGCTGCCATTGTACACGCGCGCCTTATGATCATTTTTTAGCTGCTCAAACATTGAGGGGTGAAAGAAGAAGAAGAAAAAAAAAGGGAGAGAAAAAGAAAATCCACCTGACCACACTGACAGCTGCCCGAAGCGCATTGGAGCCACATTGTCCGTATACGTCTAGCTAGCCAAACGTGGAGTAAAGAAGCAGCGACATAACCATGCCGCGAAACATGCCTCAATTTGATCCATCTATCAATACTTACCCATTGTTGGAAGTCTGTGCACCCCCAAGATGTTCGGCGGGTTACGCGGAGAGCGGTGTGCGCACGGAAAGACACGGGAAACGCCCCCCTCTTTAACTCTGCAGTTGTAAAGGAGATACGTGGGGTAAAAAAAAAACAAACAAAAAACACACACACAGAGCGAGATTCAGATCCCGAGGAGACACCGTGCCAGAACGCACACCTGTCTCGTACTCTTTCCCTCACTCAAATCCCAGATTCTACTGCTATAGCCTCACCAGCACTCTCTCCTCCGCTATCCCACCCCTCCCTCCCTCCCTCCCTCCCTCTCTCCCGCGCCCCCCTCATTGTGCGAATCCAGCGTGGCAAAGGGGCGAGGCGAGCCAATGCGAGTCTCGGTGATCAAGACGTAGTGACAGCTCCGATAGACTGGACTCCCGGATCACAAAACCCCGAGGTTTCTCTCTTCTTCTTCTTCTTCTTCTGCTTCTTCTTCTTCTTCTTTCTTTAAATTTCCTCCCGTCTCTCCTTCCACACTCTTGGCCACGTCACCCTTTAACTAACTGAAAGCAGCCAATGGGACGCGCTCCTCACTTCTCCATGCGCCTTTTGTCTTAATTCTACTTTACAAACGAGTCTAAATTGCGTGGCTTATTCATATGTAACCTTGGTTTAAGTGAAGGAAAAGGGGAGGGGGAGGGGGGGGGGTGCTTATTATGGGATGTGTTCCTGGAGCCTTTAGAGAGGTGCACTCTGAAAGCCGCCTGCCCCGAATGTGACCGCGGCAGACTAATTAACTTTTTCCCAAATTACGCACAGCAGTCCACCTACACGCCGCGCGAGGAAGGCGGCCAATCCAAATGTGCTGTTATACAAAAAAAAAGAAAAAAGAAGAAAAAAAAAGCCTCGCCAACATTGAGAAACAAAGAGAGTCGCACCTTTGGCACGATGGTTTGAAACATGAAGAGATACACGGACCGTGGGGAGAGCATGCAAAAGCTGGGTATCAAAGCAAACAGAACTTATGCCACCACACAGTCATGGCAGAGTTTGGCGCAAGTGTGGACGAAACTGCTCGGCGTGGCTTGATAGCTTATTTTAATATCTGAGAAAATATATTATAGGAAATAAACAGAGGGGAAAGGATAGACGGGTTGAACGTGAGTTGTCTCAGATTGAACGGAGAAACCCCGCAGAACTGAAGAACCCTGCCTACAGGGATTGGACAAGAAGAACCGAAGCTCCAACAAGGACTGGACGTTCTTGACGATCTTGACCAGACTGCTGAGGGACTCCTGTCCGTCCATGGGAGTGGATCTCTCCTTCTATGGTTCTCCCCGAGGTTTCTCTTTTCTCCCACTGAGTTTTTGAGGTTTTCTTCGCCGTGCAGAAGCGTCTAAGGACGGGGACACCCATGCGGCTCGTCACCACCTGCTGCTGACGCTTAGGACTTTATGTTTGCCTGGATACTTCGTTTGCCTGAACTTTACATTGTCTTATTGTCCAGTTGTGATATTGGGCTACACAAAACCACTGATTGATTGATGGAGTGAGGGACGCAGGAATCAACAAGAATAGCGTACTTCCAAAAGGAACACGACAAAGCAAAATGTGGCAGAAACGTAGCCAGTGCAATTTGTAATAAGCCCTAAGTAAATGTCCTGGTTTACTCTTGTTAAACATCTGTCTCATACAAAAATGTGATTCAGTCTGGGATTTCATTTGGCTTTAGTCCAAGTTCTACAACTAATGTAGCTTAATTGAAACACTGGTTTGGTTGACAGTACTTGGAGAGTGGTTCTCTAACATTTCACATCAAGACATTTACTGACTATTGCCTAACGTGATAACAAAGTGCCAACATGAGAAACCCTGGTCCCGAATTGTGTAGCAGAGGTTTAACTTCGGCATAAGTCCCGATTGCCTCTTGTCTTCATCTTTTGCTTGTAGTTTAGCACTCCTTTTGACCCTGGTTTAATCCAAGGTTTGTTTTAGCTCAAGAATTCACCCACAGAGTAAAACAGATCTGCCTCGGATGGTATTCATAACCCCCTATCTCAGTGCTAAATCAGGCCTCAGATCTCACCCTTTTTACCTGAGTTTAGTCCTGGATCTGGCCTTTGAAATAATCCTGGTTTAACCTTGGTTTTGAGTCTTTCTATCGAGAGATTTTTGCCTCGGACTATGAATAATTCCCTTTCAATCGTCCTCTTCCACTGCAGTTTATGCCTTTAGTTCTAGAGATTACCATAAGCCGTTTGTCGTGGCCATTTTAACCACATTTCTGCTTTTCAGAAATTGCACTGCCATTTGCAATTGATGGACATACGCCTCTCCCCTATGTATAATGTATACAGCGGCTCTAGAATGGTGTGTGGAGTGGATAGACTAGAGTGACTGGCTATATATCCCGCCTAATCCGATCCCGCGGGACTTCCGAGGCATTGAATTTCCACAGCTGAAGACTGCCGGCTTCAGAAGGGATCTCCGCTCCCCAAATCTGCCCCAAAAGCTGGCCTTATCCTGGGGGATTACACAGCTCAGCTCCCTGGGCAGTGCAGGGGAGAAGGAGTAAAATGCAGTAGCAGTGGCGTTAGCATGGGCTGTTGCTCCGTCATTGCATAATAGGTGCTGACGAGGTGGGCACGGAGCGGGGACTGCGACGCCATACATCACGTTTTTATTATTTGTCAAAGTCCATCACGATAGGGCCTTTACGCTGCTGACACAGGGAGGTTTTATGGAGGATGGGGGAGCGCGCTGACCTCACATCTATCACGCGGAGCAGGTGGGAGGAGAGCGACGGGAAAGGCCTGGGCTGCACGGAGGCTTTGGGGACTGGGGTTTGCCTGGCCAGAGGTTGGGCCCAGACATCTGTCAAAATGGGCCGGGATTTATAATGGTGTGGGTGAATGTGTGTCAAACTGTTGATATGTGATGCTATAAGTAAAACAAAAGATCAGACACTTTGGTGACAAGACTGGGATGTTTCTGGTCGTATAGAAGGTAAGTTACTATGTTATTCATGGGTAAGGTACAGCTTTTATGCAGGGCTGGGTACACTCACAGAGCTTTGTGGGGTCTGCTGTGACACATTTTTGGTTTGTTGTGGCAGCTTTATAAAGCAAAGCATAACAACTACATTGTCTGAGCAAAAGAAAAGTCACCACAAAAAAAGCATGCACATATTCACTGTGACATTATTTCATAAGAAATGTTGGTTACACTTTATTGTACACTGCCTTGACACATTGTACCTAACCAAATGTAGTACATTGTAATCTGCTTTGTAACAATCTGTAATAACTTGTACCTATGTAGTACATACACAATGGAATAATGTGTATTAGTACTTTGGAGGTACCTCTTGTAATAAGACATAAGACCCTTAGGGTTAGGGCTTAAGGTTAGGGTTAGAGTATAGGGTCCTACGTCTTGTTACATTATGTACCTCCAAAATACAAATACATATCATTCCATCGTGTATGTAACACATAAGTACAAGTTATTACACACAGTGACACATCACATAACATTGTACTGCATTTGGCAGGTACAATGTATCAAGGGTTGTGTAAAATAAATTGTTACTGCAATGTCAGATCAGTGATCTGACATTGAGATCCAGAGCCAGCGTTGCATTCACTTTTCTCCAAGATCTTGTATTGATGATGGGAGAGTGTGACCACTGCGCAAACCCTTTCCAGCACATCCCAAAGATTCTCGAGGGGGTTAAGATCTGGATTCGGAGAATTATGTGATGAGCCGCTCTTTCACAATGTGAGCCCGATGAATCCTGGCTGTGTCACCTTGGAATATGCCATCAGGGAAGAAGAAACCATTGACAGATTCAGGATGTTCTTTCTTTGGGCACATAAGCCGTGTGTATCAGTCGAATGCCTGGTCAACCCGGTTAGGCGAGCTTTTCCACTGTGGAGGCCAGGGTTAAACCAGTCTGACCAGGCATAGGTTTCGGGACCGGCATCTGGCTGTGACCAAAACACGCTGACTCGTACCAACGTGATGTGAACAGACTGCTGGCTGCTGATAGTCAAAAGCCCTTTCTATTGACACGCAGGTCATACGGATTTAATATTTTACAACATCATACCGCTGTGCTATAAGGTGATTTTGCCGATATTACCATTTAGCCGCTGTTAGCGCGTTAACTTTAGCTGGTGTTAGCATAACATTTGCATGTAGCCTACCTTCATAGTTGTATTTAGTGCTTTCTTATCTGTTTTATTACAGCTTGGCTCCTCTGAATGATTCAATAACTCCCACCAAAAGGCAGCATTTCTCCACATTTGCTCTCATCACGGCTTACAAAACTTTTAATGACGATCTGAACAGCATGCTCCTCTGTGGGGGTGCCGCCCACAACAAATGCGGGTGTGTGTGTGGTGGAAACAGAAAGGTCTGCGGGGTAGAGTCGAAACGTGCACGTAGATTGTGACGTGCACGGTTGAGTCGCGCTATGTGGAATAGCGGCTAAAGTGTTGCTGAACCTGTACCTGATTAACTGGAGCAACCCCAGATCACAACAGTTAACAGTTAACAGTGGCTTTTGTTCATGGTAAGCAGAATTTCATGTAAAAACCTTTATTTGTTGTAATTTGGGGCATGCAGTAGGTGCACAAGAGCTAATTTCCATTAGCCTTCTCCATTTGGAGTCTGCTTGGTCAAACAGGTGTTTGAGTGTGCTCTCCAGTTTCCCCTTTAACCCCAAAACATGCAGAGTAGACTAGGTCTTTCTGACCAAGATCATTAATGTGGAGATGGAAACTGCACACTACAGCCATCATCCACAGCTCGTGACTAGATTCCTTAAGTGTGCACACAGGAGGTAGTGATTCTCTTTGTTTTGAAAGTGAAGACAGCAAACAGATTTTGATGATTTAGCGCTCAAATAGCCTTTCGTACAAAGTATCTCTTGGTCATAGCTGGAGGCTTTTGTTTTTGTTTGATTTGAAGCTTAACCCCCGCTTTGTGTGGATATATGTCAGTTTATGGGGTTGAAATTCCAAGGCTAAGGGATCCAAATGTCTAAATAGACCCCAACAATGCATACTACAGTATGCCTCTAGGCGCCTTAAAAATATATCTTCAGTTGCTTTCATTCCGTGTACCTCATACCCAGTCCACTCCGTTCTCAGTCTGTCTGTTTGTGAATGGCAGGTTGAACCGCCTTAGCTCCTCATCCTCTCCCTGTCCCGGCGTGTCTCGGCTGTTTGGTAGTCGGCTCAGAGCGCCCCGGTATGAGCACATTTCTCATCCCCACACCCCCTCTACACCCCCTTCGAACGCCCCCGCTTCGGATTGCTGCTTTATTAAACACCCTCGCCCTATCTTTCATTTGCCACTCTCACCCCCCCTCCCCTCGTTTCCCCCGCTTCCTCCATGCGACTATGTGCTTTTTATTTATTCGCTCACTTTTGGCCCTGCCTGAGTTCATCTCGGTGCCAGAGCAAACGTCAGTGCAGTTCAGCTGGCTCCGTGTTGTGTCAAAGCTTTGCACTGGTTTGCTTTGGTTGAGATGGAAACTGGCGGAGAGGGAGTGTAATTAAAAGATATGCAAAGGCTGGGACCAACAGGGGCAAAATCTGGTTACATTCAAAAGTGCTTACAGTGAAAAATAAGCGGCGTGATCATGGCAAAGTGGTTAGGATCTCACAGCAAGAAGGTCCTGGGTTTGATTCTCAGGCAATACCGAGAATTGTGTCGGAGTTGAATTTTGGACCGTGCGCCTGAGCATTACGCACAGCCTCTCTTACGCACCTGTTGGGAGGAAAAGATGCGCCAGCTCCTTATTAAGTATTCGAAGAAGGAAAAAAAAAAGGATTTTGAGTATGCTTTGAAATGTCAGATAAATACCAAGGAAGAATGAATGAATTCCACTGGATATGGAACAGAGTAGAGCTGAATCTTTATCCGTTTGTAAAAAGAACAAAAAACTGCCTCATTTTTATGTTGATGTTTTTTTTTAAAGAAATGAAGAAGAAAACTTTATGCTGAGTTTGTTTGTAAATGAAAAATGGTGCCACTGTTACTGAAAAAAAAAAGCTGTTTGGTACAAAAAGCCTTCACTTGTGTTGCCTGCTCTGCTGTCTTAGTTTTTATTTTTTTCTCATTTCGAAGATCAAATCTGTACAAAATTGTTATGCTGTTTCTTGAGCGCGAAAATTAAATACACGTAAAACTGAATAAAAAAGCGAATATAAACAAGACAGTGTTGATTATGATCAAACCATTCACATTTGGTCACAACACTAATTTGAAATGGAGTTTTCTCTCGCTCAAAGGCGTTTCAGCTCGCACTGGACTAAAGATAAGTGGTATTCCTCCATCCAAACTTGTGTTGCCTTAACTAATATTAATTATAGGCTACTGATATTAAAAAGTCTTTCTCGATACTGTTGTTATGCTGCGCCCACATGAACAATATTAACCTGTTACTTGCCATCCCACCTAATCAGAGGTTATGTTTATGATTAGGAACTGCAAACGTGATGTAAATGAGATATCACACTGACACGTAGGCTGTCAGCTCTTCAGTATACGCTTTGAGATTTGGCTATAAGTGCTAATGCTATAACCCTATCTCTAAGATGGCAGATAGCAGGTTAACAATTGGAAAGTTGACTATATAAAACTATATAAGGGAACTGTTATTTTGAATTTTCCATCTCATTTAACCCCTTAACCCCCTTCCTTAAATCAAGCACATTTTCTCCTGTTCAGCTTAACCCAAATAATCTAAAAGCTTGTTAGCCTGTTTTGTTGCGTTTCCGTTGTTCTTTCGACACGTCTCGTTTTTTGTCGCTATTTTGACACTTTATTCCCAATAAGCTTTTAGATTTGGGTAAAGTTTAAGTGGGGAACATGTGGCCCATTAAGGTTCATCTCATTTGAACTATGGCTGAATTTTGAAAGACGAAACCTACGCCAAAATAAGACAAAGTTCAACGGGGACATATGAAGTAAGTCTTTAGAAGGTCCTGCTGGCTCCAGTCCTGGGCCCTCTCTGTCGTCTATATATAGCTGCAGGTTAACTGCTCCTGTCACACTCTCATTTGTATGCGGTGCACGCGCCTCCGACGGGCCACACAAACAAAGGCCTGCTCTGATTATGCACACAGCCTGGCTTAGCTCTCAAAGACCCCCCCGCCCTTCTGTGCCTCCCTCTGCCCCCTGCCCTGCTGCCAGTGGGCCACCTGCTCTGCCCCCACACAGGGGTGAGCTGGTGGAGGTGGCAGCGGTTAAGGGCTAAGTTGAACACCACACACTTAGATTCAAGTTTTTTTTTTTTTTTTTTTTTTTTTTTTAACTTGTTCAAACAGGATCTTCATGCTTTAATATAAGCGAGATTTGCAGCAGGTTGGAAGCCCGCGTTGCATAATTAACCGCTTTAATCGATCCCAAATCAGGAAGTATATGCACTGACCCACAGGGAGTACAGGGAGCTTCCGGCAAGTTGTAAAGCATAAGATTTGAATGAAAAGAAAAACAGGATGAGAGATAGGAATATTGTTAATGCATCTCTATAATTGTTGTTAATGACGGCATTTGTGAGGTACACGCTCCAATGTTTTGTTGAATTTCTCTCCCACTGTTACTGCCTGGCATGCTGTGTCATAAAAAAAAAAATAGAATGAAAAAGTAAATATTGTAGATTTTAAAGGGAACTGTTGGTGTCTTCTTTACTCAAACACAGAGCCTTATAAAAGCATGTAATCTAAAACAGTTCGAAATGCAATGACATGCTGCAAAGTCTGTTGCTATGGCTGTATCCTAATGTGAGGAGTATTTTAATCCTTTTGTCTCCTGAACCGGTCTCTGCAGTCGTAGTTTTCCGTTTCGTTTGACGTTAATGTTTACTGATGTTTGTGGCCTCCTCAGGTTTAGATCTTTGTGGCGCTGGACCAGGTGGAAATACGTTTTTGGGTGGTAGGGAAACTTCATACCACCGTTCAGTCACTTGCCTGAAGAGTAAAACAGATATATATTTTTTAAAACTCTGAACATGTTTAGCTTCAAATCTCCAAGGTTGTGTGGCATTGTTGCAGAATGAAAAGATGACAATTGACTGACAGTGCAAGCACCTGTGTTTCTTTGCTGTATTGTTCCCTTGTTTGGAGAGGGAAAAAAAAAATGCAATATCCTTGACAGCCAGAGTTTTCTCATTATAGACTAAAGCTGAAAATATCTGTTCTATTATTCCTGTGGAGGCTATAGCACAATGGTGGCCGCACTGCTACTGGTTTGTTGCATGTTTTTGTCTCTCAAACCTGCAGCGATTAGCGTGTAGCATAATCAGACTTTACATTGCTAATATGCACCAAAGTGATCGGAACTATTTGGTGCAAGAGTCGGCCTTAAAACAAATGGCTTCACAGAAAATGTCCAGGGACTAACAAAGGCTGAATAATTATTAAGGCTTGAACAGTTGGGAAACGCTGCTCTTCAGTTCGGGAATGTGATGTCATAGGATATGGCTAGGCATCATGGGATTAGCCGCAATTATAAACTAATGGAGATTTTAAAAGTTAAGATACTGGAGTTGTTGTTCACATTAAAACACTTGGACACCACAGTAAGTTAGATGTATTTACCAGCAATGACTCCATTGTTCCATGGCTTTTCCCTCCACTTTTTATAGCTACTGTTTTTAGCTAATGTTAGTCTATGGAAAATGTATGCTAACAGCTGCAAACATGGCGGATCTCCATGGTAACTGTGGATTTCCCTGAATACATTTAAGAGCTGCATTTCGCAACCTAAAAAAATGAAATTAAAAGAAAGACCTTGCAAGTACCACCAATCCAGATCAAGATAAAACCGGAACTAAACCAGTTCTAAAATGGGGAGAAATAATCAAAATTGGGTCCACATAAAGCCCACATAACTTGCTTTGGCCCCCCCAAAAGATTTTGAAAAACATGATTGCACACAGATCTAAGCGCCATTAAAATATAAAAAAATATATTGTACATTTCTTAGGTGGACCATAAGATCACCCTGTTTGGTCTATGTGAGGAATAACATTACTATTTGTACAAACTTGCCTACCCCTGCTCTAAATAAAATGACTAAAACTGCAGAGAACCATGAGAACCACCCGGAGAAGCCCAAGCACCACCAAAAGCAACAGTTTGAGAAAAGCACAATGAATGCTCATGAGACTTACTGACTCGGTGTGATCCCGCTCTCCTTTGTTTTCCTCTTTTCCTCTGCCTCGCGTGAGCAATTTGTTCAGATAATCGCAATCTTCCACTTCCGCACAACCTGCGAGATTTCAAACAGAAACTGGGTTTTATTTCATTCTTTGATGCAGTCAGATTTTTTTTTAACTTTCCTTGTAATTAGTGTTCTTCTCACTTTTTAACAACTTAAATACAGCACTTTCATCTTATAATAGCAGCTACAGTTGCTTAGCGCCGTCACGTACTGTCACATGAAGAAGAAGGGGGGGGGGGGGGAAACACACTGCTTTGACGTATGGGAATGAACTCTGAAGGTTTGCCGGTATGTCGGTTGGATAACGCGGCTCTCTTCTCCAGGCAACAGGAACACAGCATGGCAGCGGGGTGGAGGTGGCAGCAGGGTTGGGAATGAGGAGGAGGGGGTGCAGCAGCAGCAGCAGCAGCAGCACAGGAGAGCAGAAAATCCAGCCCTCACATGTGGCGGACACTTCCAGAATAGAAGTGAGCTGGCCTCGGGCTGCACTGACACAGGAGATTACAGTCAAAGGCACATACATTACACGCTACTGTACGTTTAAGGACATGCAGGGGGGAGAGGTGCGATGACCCCCCCCCCCCCCCGCTGCTCCCTGCCTGGTCTCATCTGGTCCGGCATGGGGCACCGGGGGGGGGAGGGGGGTGACATCAACACATACAGTCCCCTACTTTTTCCACGAACACTTTGTACTACACCGGCATCGTCAGTGTGTGGAGATTTGAGGAGGCGGCAGAAATTAAGAGGATGCTGGGAATGTTTTGGGGTTGTTGTTGTTTTTTTTACATTTAAGTAAAATGCAAAATTAGTTTTTATCATCAAAACCGTGCCCTGGGTAGGATTGTTTTGGGCCTCTCTTCATTTCTAAACAGATTTACCATTCACCGTGCTCTGTTGTTTGAAACTGTTATACATTAAACAGTTCTAAGTCTTAAAGGTACCGGCTTATTTGGCGGGGTTTGCGGGTATAGAACGATATGCAGCGTAAGATGGCGGATCATGGTGTGCTTCAACTTTGACACATAGACATATTATTAATAGACCGTTAATACTCACTCCTCCCCGTTTACCATAATGACCACGTTCGAGGGGGAAATCATGGCGGATTTACAGACTCCTCCTCCCCAGCGCTGACGAAGCATGTTCCTAATAAGGGCATTAAGGGCGGGATCTTCACTGTAGACTCGGCCCTTGCGTGACGTGTAGCTCGCGCAGCTCCAATGCTAACAGTCCGGCCCTCATTAAATTTCTAAAATGTATCCTACCATAGCCAGCCCGGTGCCTGTGATTGTGTCTAATCCAGCGTAATATCTAGCTGTAGACAGTTCCAAAAAATTAGGCACCGGGCATTAAAGTTGTTTTTAACGTGTCTAAAGTGCAATGCATTCCAAAGGGGGACTAGCGGCTATATGGCGGTACTACAGCAATGGCGGCCTCCAGTGTCGTCGTCGCAAAGCAGAGCAGCCAGCGGCCATTGCTTTGACACCGCAGATCATTTTAGTTTTGAGGTTGTGTGCGCTTTGGGGGTCAATTACGGTATTTTACGGACTATAAGTCACACTTTTTTTCATAGTTTGGCTGGAGGTGCGACTTATACTCAGGTGCGACTTGTATATCAAAATATATATTCCCACGATGTTTGTTACTTTCACACTGACAGCCACTAGAGGGCGCGCTAGGCTTGTGTACCAGTATCTGCTACTCCTGTACCACTGAAGATAAAAAAAAAAAAAATACGGGAATTGAGCGGCAGAAGGAAAGTGCTGAGTGAGCGAGAAACTTGTAAGGGACTGGCGAAAAGCGGAAGTTACTCTTACTGCAATGAAGAAAACATAAAAAGCTAATCGAGCTAAAAGCTAGATGGCCACGGCTAGAGGAATGAGGTCGCAAATGAGAGCTTGAACAACGTGCTGCCGGGAGAGGCTTGTCAACGGTGCAGTTACGCCTCCATGCCCAGGTAGTTGCCAAGGCTGGTGCGACTTATATTCCGGAGTGACATATAGTCTGGATAATAACGGTATTTTATTTACTTATTTAAGTCATTTACTCTTTTTTAAAAAAAATTTTTTTACTCACACAGCACTTTCTTACTTTCATGTTTAACTTCCTGGTTGCACTTGCGATTAAGTACCTCTTACCCCCTTTGTTTTTGTGTTTCTGACAGGTTCCCTCTAAATTTTTTGGTAAACTTTCATTACTAACTAGGCACGGTGTAGCCAATACAACACGTTTATAATGAATTTGTACTATGTATAATATCCACATCCACTGTTCACAGAAATACATACGTTTGCAGCTGTTCATGTTAAACAGTGGTGCTAAATACTGTATGTCAGACGAAGTTTCTTGAGTCATCGTCGGTACTCTTTAGTCGATATTCAACCTCAGAGAACAGATGATGACTCAAGAGCCTTTGTCTATGATGGACAACTCCTCTATGACTGAGCGCTAGCACAAACACGTAGAATAATGTCAGAGAACATGAAGAAACTTTGACGATGACATCTTTGACTCACAGTTTGCCAGAACCCAACACAACATGAGCAGACAGTGATTGCTGAGTAATGCTTTGGAGATGCAACGTTAGTGTTAGTCAAGAGCAGATGGGGAAAAAAATATGTTTCACAAATGTATAAATAATGCATTTTTTGTTAACATTGCTACATTGGAGCTCTGAAGTGTTATATGTATTGTGTCCGCAACTTAAAGTTAGCTTTAAAGTAGGAAGGAAGTTGGAGCTAAAAAGTCATCTTGATGTAAGTTTAAGTAAGATCCAAGAATCCTTTCTTGGGAGTCCTCCATTTGGCTGAAAAACCAAGGATGCGCATGTTTCAATCCTCCGCAGCCTTGCCTCGTTTCGAAACCCACAGCTCGAGGGTATGAAGTGCAGAGGATTTCAGATACAGGAGGATGATATCATTTAAAGACTGTGGGTCAGCATATCAGCAGACTATAATAGTTTTATGTACAGTATCATAATAAGCAGAATCTAAGACTGTGTTCTGACTGTAACTGTGAAAAGATTACAAACATGAGGCCGCAGTGGCTTAGTGGCTAGTGCTGCACAAAATGCACGTTACAAATAACCTGGACAATAATCATTCACAATGTATCTAATGATTTAAGATCATGTTGAAAACAGTATGGGGGCTGGCTCCACAGTTTTGCTGGTTTTAAATGAATCAAGACGTCACCCAACTTGCCCATGCATGCATTTGGTGCTTGAGTGAGAGACTGGTTGGAGAGGGCATTGGCACAGATTTGCAGACATGTTTCCTTCACACAGTCCCAGGGCAGCAGTGACGGTATTTGTAGCTTACCACCACCGCGTGTGAATAATGCATGAAATTGTAAAGTGTCTTTGAGGTCTGGAAAAGCGCTGTATAAGATAGAAGGACCACATCCAGTGTTGGGGAGAATACTTTGAAATGGTATTTACTTACTGAATACTGAATACCTGCCTTGAAATGTATTTTGTAACGTATTCTGTTACTGCAGATCACAGCATCACGTGACGCGCGGCGTTTGTATGAACTGTGCCATAAAGCATTTTAAATCTTTATTTTATTTTAGAAGCAAGGTCAGCATTTCTTAATAATGTTGTGCAATCTGGAGCTAAAATATAATGATTGAGTACTGGGATGTATTCCCTTGGTATTGAGAAAGTAATTGTATTCTATATACAGTCAAATTAAACTGTAACTTTACCAGAATGCAGTTACTCAAAATGAGTATTCTAAATACGTATTCTGAATACATGTATTCAGTTGCTACCCAACACAGAGTAACTACATTAACTAAATATGATTTCTCCATCACTAGAATACCTCTCCATTGTCCTCTCCACCTCAGCAATATCATCATGTTTTATTTATGTCTTCTTTTTTAAATTGTATCCGAGTGGTATTACAGACTGTGTTAATATTTCACCATCTGAAAAGACAAAAATGTTTACCCAATAAGTTGGCTGACAAATTGTCCAAGTTTATCAGACAATATCCCCCCATTTGTTCAAACATGCCTGTTGGCAGTTTCAGCTCACTCTTCTCTATGGGGAAAACACTGAACATGGAGTAGCTTCTGGTAGAAATGTTAACGCCACCGAAGGGAAAATCCAGATTTATGCAAGCTATTTTTTGTTTATTCTCTAGGCCAAATTTGTGCATGATCTTTTCCGAAATGGCCAAGCTATTCCCACGAAGTCGCACAATAAAGTTACTCAGCCAAGGCTTGCAGCTGCCCCTGTGCGTCGGAAGTGGAAGAAAAGCAAACTTTAGCAACTGAATGCATTTTGTCACTGTATCCAGAAGGAGTATTGCTCATTTAAGATCATGATGCGGTGATCATGGAAACCAAAAAAAAAAAAAACCTGCATCTATACATAAACCGCATCGTAAAAGCGCAGTCTCTCCGATGGCAGCATTTACAAGCATGTGCCGTTAAATATTTAGAAGCCAAACAGTAACAGTTGGTGTCCGGTCTGCTCTGTCGCCCGAAAACGACCAATGATTGCACGCTTCAAACACAGACTTATCCAATCAAAAAACAAACAAAACGAATAAACAATCTCCGCGGAACACTCGGCAAATTGTCCATTACATCCCGTTCACCAGTCGGGGGAAAAAAAAAAAACAAGCATGTAATGAATATATTTCCTGGCTTTCGGGGGAACACATTTCAACATAATTTCAAATAAGTCGAGGTACAGTATATAGATATGAAGCGAAATAGCTATAAAATTGCCAGGAAAATAAACATAGGCAATTTTCTACAAACAAGATGGAGGAGGGGGAAAAAAATATGTTGATTTAGTTTCAGACCACTTGAGGCACATCATCCTCTCAAGGGTAAAACAGGGTACAGTCAGGAGTACATGGTATAATGAAAAAAGCTAAAAGGGCATAACAAGGCTCTTAACTGATATAGTGTGTTTTTTTATGCTACACTTTGTCAGTCTCTGGCCGAACACTCAAGGGTCAGGAATGGCACGTATAAATTGATTTCATTATGCCGTGCTCAATGACGCGTGTGCACTGTGACCCTATTCAGATGTTCGAATACCCCTTATCGATCCGAAGATCAAACGGGGCCCGCCAACAGCAGCAGTTTATTCTATCCAAAAGGAAGCGGTGATGTAAAACTGCATATAATGTAACACAAAGTAATACATTTTAGCAATAAATGTGATTTTCCTTTCAAATATCGATTTTAGAGGCCTCCAGATCCCACTATGGGAAGCAGCGCTCTAACCCAGTGTTTCCAAACCAGGGGTGCAGGGACCCCAGAGGGTACACAAGCAGGGGGTCATTGGAGTTATTTCAGATCAAAAAGAAGATGAAACTGAATTGTATTTCAATATGATTTTCAACGAAAGGTTATTTTTAGTGATATTCTCCTGTAAAAGGTTTGCATTTAAAGGGGGTTATTATGTAAAATCGACTTTTTCAAGCTTTATATCATGTTATTATGTCATTCCCTCATTAAACACATGGCTGATTCACACTTTTTGAGTAATCAGTAAAAACTTAGACGGCAGCCATTTTAGGTGTAGCTATGCCTCAGTCCTCCTAGGAACGCCCCCACCTCCTGGAGACGCCTCTGGACCTTTTGTCACCAGCCAAGCCACCAACCACTGCTCCTCAGCTCAGCAGAGCCCCCTCCCCGCACAGTGTTGTTGTTTAGATGCCACAGCAGTGTACTGAAGGGGGCGTGTCGGAAAGCTTCTTAAAGAGACAGAGGCCTATTTCAAGACGTTCAATACAGCCATTTTGAGAGAGCAATTTTATTCAAGGCAGTTATTTTAATTTACTGCATACAGACCAACAGAAGGTTACGTCATCATTGTAGTGTGCTATAGACTGGTGCTATGTGATTGAAAAAAGCATAATACCCCCTCTTTAAAGGAACAGGCCACCATTTTTCCATACTGAGATATGTTCTTAACTGAGCTTAGACGAGTTGATGCAGGTCTGTCTGGTCTTTACGCATGCGCTCAGTCACACAAAAAGACCAAAGATGTCGTTAGCATTTAACCTCTCCTCTTCTCCTCTCTGGGGCCAAACGGGGTGAAGTTAGAAGCGACCAAGCTCTTCCATGTTTCCCCTATTTAAATACGGTTACATGAGGAGTTACACGATCCAAGTCTAGTTACGCAAAATTAAGCTACTCACGTAACCATATATAAATAGGGGAAACGTGGAAGAGCTTGGTCGCTTCTAACTTCACCCCCGTTTGGCCCCATAGAGGAGAGGAGGAGAGGCTAAATGCTAACATCATCTTTGGACTGAGCGCACGCACAAAGACCAGACAGGTACGCAGCAACTCGTCTAAGCTCAGGCAAGAACATATCTCAGTATGGAAAAACGGTGGCCTGTTCCTTTAAGAGTGTTTTAGTCTTATTTTTGAACCCAAAACACTACAAAAATACTTATACATCTGAGTTCCGTTGAGCACAAGCGAGATAACCTCTTAACCCCCATCTTAACTGAGCGCATTTTCTCCAGTTCGGCTGTACCCGAAGCTTCTCGACTGGAGCTTACAGCCTATAGGCCTCATTTGAAAGCTAAGACCTACAAAACTGATCGTGACTTTTTGTTGTGTTTGTTGCCACATTTTTAAAGCATTTTTGTCGTGTTTTCGTCGTGTTTTTGTCATTTTTGTAGCTTTCTCCATCGCTTTTTCCGTTGCTTTTTGACACTTTTTTGTCGTGTTTTTGTTGCTTTTATATTGTTTATATTCATGTTGCTTTTTTGTTTTTGTTGCTTCTTTGTCACTTTTTATTGCGTTTCTGTGGCTCTTTTTTGCTTTTCCATCACTTTTTAAATTGTGTTTTTGCCACTTGTTTATTGTGTTTTTGTCGCTCTTTTGTTGTATTTTCATCTTCATTTTCGTCGCTATTTTGATGCTTTTTTCAAGAAGCTTTTAGATTTGGGTAAAGCCAAACGGGAGAGAATGTGCTTGGTTCAGGTGGTGGTTAAGAGAATAGGGGGTACTTTGAGTGGAAATGAAAGACTTAAAGGGATACTTCGGGATTTTTGACATAGGGCCTCATTTCCTAGTTATCCAGAGTGTTGTTGATGTCTGGAGATATTTTTTCTTAAATTCATGCAGTTCTTATATTTGAAGAGTCTAGTTGCGCTAGCCTAGAGCAAGGCTAAAGCAGTTCTATGGTAAACGCTAGCCCGCATTAAAAACAGTCTGGCACACTCCACAGTGCACCTGAGGTAAATCACTTATAATGCCAGACTAACGATATAAATGTCTGTGTCGATAGGTTAATTTTAACCATTTGCGTTTAAAATAACTTATATTTGAGCAGCACCAGCTTCGTGGCTGTAAGCTAACGCAGCGGCGGAGTGATCTGCGAGGAAATAGTCCCTCAAAATGCGGTAATTCATGTGATACAAGGTCAGTTTTATTTAAAAAATTATTCTATTAACAGACATTTATATGGTTAGTCTGGTGTTATATGTGATTTACCTCAGGTGCACTGTGGAGTGAGTCAGACTGTTTTTTAATGCAGGCTAGCGTTTACCATAGAACTGCTTTAGCCTTGCTCTAGGCTAGCGCAACTAGACTCTTCAAATATAAGAACTGCATGAATTTAAGAAAAAAATATCTCCAGACATCAACAACACTCTGGATAACTAGGAAATGAGGCCCAATGTCAAAAATCCCGAAGTATCCCTTTAAGGGGTAAGTGAGACAACAAAGGTTAGGAGCCACTGCTTTGCTACAGCAGTTGTAGCAGAGCATGGACAGCAATCTGTCCGGTCATTGTCCATGATACAGAAAGATCAAGATCTGAATGCTGTATGTCTGACTGGAAATGTTCATAGAAAAAAAAGAATCAGCCCTGCATCTCCCTGCTATTTTTCGTGCTTCTTCTGCACTAAAACACAGACCGAAAGTGAGAGCACTCTGGCAGACTTTATCGTGATCCGCAGAAGTTACAGTGTAAGCTTGTGCAAACCCCACAACGCCACAGGCAGCTTATAGTGTCAGACATATTTACAAATGCCTCTCCGCCCTCCAAGATATTACAAGCCGTAGCTCACAAACTCCTCTCCTCCCTGCGTTTTGTCTCCGTGTGTGTGTGTGAGTTGCTCTCGCAGACTGCCGGCCATAAACATCGAGCTTCCTCCTGGCCGTGCGCAGGCGGAGGTGGTATAGATCTCCTCTCCTCCTCTGCTCTTTGATCGCGCTGTCCGGGCGCTACAGCGAGGATCCAGCTGGCAGAGGGAGAGAGGTGACAGGAACACGCACGTCACACACTCACCAGACGACATGGCCCTCTGAAACTGGCTGAAACACAAAGACGGCATCAAAAGAACTGCTTTTTCATTTATCCATAATTGATTTGTCTCTATCTTAAATAAAGAAGGTGTGTAAGACTTTATATGATATGAAGTAAGCACAAAGACAATTTGGTAACACTTTATTTTACACTACTATTGTACCCAACTAAATTTAGTACAATGTAATGTGCTCTGTAACAATGTGTAATAACTTGTACCTATGTAGAACATACACAATGGAATAATGTGTATTAGTACTTTGGAGGTACACAATGTAATAAGACATAAGACCCTTAGGGTTGGGGCTTAAGGTTAGGGTCGTATGTCTTATTACATTATGTACCTCCAAAGTACTAATACACATTATTCCATTGTGTATGTAACCTGTAGGTACAAGTTATTACACATTGTTACATAGCACAGTACATTGTACTTAATGTAAGTACAATGTACTGTATGTACTTACAAGGGTAGTGACACATTGTACCACTACCCTTGGTACAATGGTACAAGGGTAGTGTAAAATAAAGTGTTACCGCCAATTCTAATGAATATTACAAATAAACAAAGCTTTACATGATAAATCTGCAGAATGTGTCCTGCAGTTTGGGTTTCCGGGATGAAAAGGCTAAAACCAATTTGAAAATGAACAAAGGGACTTTCTCTTATTTCCACAAGCACCTCCTAACAAAGTCCTATTTAGTGCTAGTGTATGTCAAATTCCAGTGAATTCTGGAGGTTCTTAGCTTTCAAATGAGGAATGGCATGTTCACATAGTGAAACTTGTGTTTGTGTCCTCATATGCAGCCTAAGGCAACCCAGGCTCCATTATAGCACCTTTTTTAAACCACTGAGGGGTCATTTAAGCGTTTGCGCTTATGCAACACAAATAGCACGTGCAAAAGTGCAAAGTCATTGGTGATTGTCTCATTTAGATATTCAGTTTGGGGCCCTAAAACTGTAATGAAGGCCATTTCAAATGGTAAATTTGGAATTTGGTGCGACCAGCCAATAAATAGTTATGCATCCTAAAAAATTAAAAAAACTATTCCATTAGAAATGCAACATACAATTAAACAAAATAATCTATCTATCGAATGACAAGAAGCAGATTGTAAGTAAACCCCACTTAAATATGTGAGGTATCAGTACAGGCACTTTCAGGAATAGGTTGCGTTCATGTGACATCACAACATTCTAAAGAGCCCATAGTTTAAAATTGAGGTGGAGGTCAACTGAAAATTCCATTGTGGTAACTATGGTAACGCGTAAAATGCAGATTACTACCCTTATTTAATTGCTAATTTCTCTGTAATTCTTGAGCCAAATCACATGAAAGAAAAACTGTCACAAAGTTCGAAGTCCTCTCTTTCAGCTCATATGAACTATGGTCCAATTATTTCCTCATAAAGGCGTCCAAAAGTGGAGACAATATTCAAAAACATATTTGTGATTTTGGCTGGTAGAAAGGACTTTTAACCATAAAAAAATATATATGGCGGGTTTGTGAATCAAATCACTATTAATCAGGGAAAACATTTGGACATTTTCATTTTGGAAATTTCTTTCAAAAACGGTTTTGCTCCCATAGAGTTGTATTGGCACCTGCGCTCCAACTGAAATAGAATCCTAAAACGTGAACGCAACCTATTGTCAGTGGAGTCAGCAGTCCTTACCTCGGGAGAGCGTTCCTCAATCTTGGTGCAGCAGATGCAAAAACCTGGTCTCCCATCGTTTTGCAGCGATTGGATCTGTACACCTTGTTCCCACCGTCGGTCAAGTGGTGGCTCTAGTATTATTAGTAAATGAATTGTCGATTGTGAGGGATTGTCTGTCAGTGTGTGTCCATTTTGAGCTTATTGCCCACCTCAGGCCGTGCCCAAAAGTGAAAGAAATACGATTCTAAATCACTGACGCCTTCTCTACTCCTTTCTTATTTTAGTTTGGCCTGCTAGTATTTGTTATATTTTCCAAAACATGCAACGGACAGAGAGAAAATATCTTACGGGTGCTCTTGTTGCAACGGTTCTCAAAAAAAGTTGGCATTTGGATTGGGTTTTTGGCAGTTGAGGACATTTTGTCTCTCATCCAAAAGACAGTGATTGCACTTGTCCGTTCCCTGAATTTAGGAAAACTCCTCCTGGGGTGTGGAGTTAGAGCTGCCAAAGCCCTGCCCTGTTGTTTCTCTTCAGCGAGTTTCGAGCATGAGTGAAAATGATAGTTGTCGTCACGAACGGCGGATTAGCATGGCCAAGGCATTGCTGTTGTTGTGATCTGACTTCCTCTTATTTCCATTACTCGACACACTCCTATCACGTCGAGGGGCAGAACGCTAGTTGTTACAGCCTTGCCTGCCCACTTTGGAAAGCTCAATTGTGACGCTGGAGGAGACAAGAGTAAATAGGAGGTAGATTGAATTTTATAGCCCCGTTTCTGTTCAGTGAAGGATTATGTTGTAATGATTAGGGCCGCTCTCAAAGCATCTTTTCTCCTTGGTTGAAACTCTGATCTCACTTTCATTACAGGGATTTAACCTGATGGTCGGCGCTGCCACTGGTGCTCTCTTATAACACACGTCCTTCTACTAAAGGTAGAAGGATGTAAAGGTTGTACAGTTACCAGATAAACACTGTGCTGGATTATGAATGTTTGCAAAGCCACGGTGTTACTGTAAGTGCAGATTGGCTGACTTTTTTTCAACACCAAAAAGCACTTGTTGTATCTCCTCTTTGGCATCGCAGGAACCCTTCTGTTTAAAGATATGATTCACTAAAGCTATTATTCATAGTCCTCTTGGTATTTGAATTGGCCTGTGATTAAAGCAGACTGTTCCAGCTAATAGCACAGAGGAAGGTCAGGACATTTCTGGCTGGAATGAGGAAATTAGCTGGAACGGACTATGTTTGGGAAGTTGCTACGAAGCTGCAGCACTGAGTTGAATCAGGTAGATATAGATATAGATGTTATCTACCAGTAGAAAATGTGTCTTTTTTGTGTGTGTGTGTCTTCTTTTTGTTGTTGTTGTTTATCTTTGTATGTGAAGCACTTGGGGCACCTGTAGCGTTAGCACTGACATTATCTCCATGTTTACCTCCTGCCACATGTCGCTGTATCACAAACCTAATATCTAAACTTGGTATCCATTTGAGCAGGTGCACAAATATTTAATACTTGCCTAATTAAATAAAACTAAATTAGAACATTCACAAATACTATTGGAATCATCCTTATTTTTTGCATCACGCTTTTAAGTTAAACCCTACTCCTGAATCTGTTACATTCTTTTCTGGTTCAAATATGTTTTTTTAGTAGAAAAAAAAGTATAATTTGCGACGTTTTTCCCCACTTCGTCCGTCAATCAGGATGAGAGCCATCAGACTGTCAGCTTCCCACGTGTTTAAGGCTTGATCACACAGCGTTGAGATGAAGGAGCTTTGATTTGCCGTGCTAAGTGGGGTGAAGCGGTGCATGTGTGACAGCTGGCCGAGGTTCTCCTGCGCTTGTACTTACACTGCAGAGGTCCATCACTCATCGGTGAGGACAGACGGGGGAGAGGACGTGGCATGTTGACTTTAATCAAGCATATAGTCATCATCACGCCAACCTAATTGTGTTGTGTTAATTGAAAACAAATTGTAATGTATGGAGGACCAGGACTGCCAAAACAATAAATGAACAAAACACAATAATCACCTCTAGTTTATTATTGTGATTCATTTCAAGCTAAAACTTTGTCCTAAAGAAACTAACCAAACCAGTTCTCTCATCTTTTATGTCTTGTTTTGTGAGTACTGCGTGTCTCTGTGTGTGTTTTTTTCTCGGCACCTCGCCCACAGCTAGCTCATGTCCACTCCTGATGATGTCATGTATCGACCAGTGGGGGGGGGGATTGGGTGTCAGCGCGTTAGGAGGGAGCAGCTCAGGAGTGAGGAGGGGTGCCACGGGGCTGGCTGCAGATCACAGATAAAAGAACACGCTGAAAGGACACGGCAGATAGCCGGTCAGTGGCCCGATAGATGGCTGCGTAGATGAATAGGCAGGGGCCGTACAAAGCAATTTCTTTATGGCGCCATAAAGACATTAAAGATCAACATTGGGATCTAAAAATTGATGCTGGGATACGATCACGCGCGTCAGAGCAATGTTCAAAGGTGAATACTGTCCATTACGTCACCAGAACACTGCCATTTTCCAATCTGATACAATTACTACGCGTCTTATAAATGATCAGCTACGGCAGTGATATGACGAATGACCAGTGCGTTGTTGGGCTCAAGTGAAATGTGCTCAAGAACAGGCTCCAAGCAGAAGAGAAACGATTTGTTTATGCTTGAATGTAACTCGCTGTCAACCATATTCACGGTCTACATATACCTTACATAAGGTTAAGTTTTGAAAAGTATATTATATGATATGAATAATACTATAAATGGATTACAAATCAAGTTCCTGTTGATGTGGGGAATTTCATGCTAATTTCAAAAGATGTATAAGCAATGCCATCGAATGACTGGAACTAAATAGAGACTAAAAGGAAAACTGCACTCATTTTTGAAAAAAAAGGCTTTTACTCCCAAAGCCCATGTTTTATTTTTCATGGTGTTGGCATATGTAAATATTTTTTCCTCCAGTTAGAGTAACTTTTGGTAGGTCGATATTATTTAATTCTACAATTGTCAACCATGCAGAAAGATGTTATTTCTTCCCTCAGTCTCATTTCTAATTATGTGAATCAAACCACTTAGCATAGCACAGGCAAAAATGGGAAAAACACTGCGTTGACCTTTGCATATTTGTTTTCTCGTCACCCAAAACTGGGGTGCAAAGATGACAAGCTGTCAATTCCAAATCGTTTTGTTCCATTTTCAAAAGAACAAGTGCCCGCGTAAATTTCTTCACTATTCCATGGGAAACAAAACACCCAAATGTGTTGATAGGACACAGCCATTTCTTCCAAGTTTGTGTACAAAGTGTTCCCTCTCTAATCTGTTGTATTGCTGTTCAATCCCTGGTCTGACAAGTGCTGTTGCGCCTTGCCTCCGGTGTCTAGCTAATCTAGCATTTACGTATATGCAGCATATGTAGCACTCTCTCAACCAAATAAATGAATACAACATGTACAACAAATACTGCAGTTGTACAACCTTTGCTATCACTGCTGTGAGATCCTGTGTGCTTTGCCACAAGGGTCAAAAGTATTGCACATGGGACTAAACCAATTATAATCAAGAAAACAATTGAATATGAAATCAGAGGTCTACACTTGATGGCATTTTCCAAGAGAGCAATTAAAATGTAGCCCTTATTCACACCAACCAAGCAGCACATCGCTGACTGGGGGTGGGGCGACATTCTGTCCCCTCTCGTTTCTTATGTGATAATTATGTGAGGCTCTACAACAGCAGGTGGCGCTAGAGACGACACAAGCTGCCAGTGAAACCAAGCTGGACAATGCTCTTCTCGGTCAACTGTGTAAGACTGTTGTGTTTTTGGCTTAACAATGATCTGGACAGGGCCTGTTCGACCGCTTACCTGCTATAAACAGGGTTATTGGCGGCACGGTAGCGACTCCGGTTTCCCCTACCTCTACAAACATGTACAATAGACCAGGATGATTGAGAGTGTGTTTGAGAGTGCGCATGGGGGACGACGGAGGGAAATTAGCCCAAGCCTACAATGTGGTGTGGCGTGTTTGAATGCATGAGATCCATGTATGTTCATCAACATGTCCCGACCAAATACAAATAAACCAATAAATAAATAAAATCTCAGAGGGAGACACCACACCACCGATCTCATGGGCCGCGTTTAAACGGCAAAGGTCTCAAGGAAAACATAGAAGTCTCGTCAGATGAAGATGGTTTGTCTCTGTGTTCTTCCTGCCTGGGATGAATATGGCCTTTAGAGGCAACTCTGGAACATTCTAAAGTAAAAGTGAGTCGTTGCATAGTATTTACAGGCCGTTTTATGACTAAACATGAATGTGAAAAGCTTCACAATCCAATATAATGCGATTGTGAGTTTAGCCAATCAGTGTTCAGGCAGGTGACGTGACCGTTCAGAGTTGGTCGTCGTATTTCGCAGTTCACAGAGAACGGCCTCTCGCTGAGACACGAAACTACCTCCTCCAGAGTTTTCAGTGAAGCCGGGTGTCAGGCCATATTGTTGTGTAAAAGAAACGTGCGCCCGACACCAACGTACCGCGATTTTGTTGTTGAGTAAACTACGCCATAGCCTCTCCAATCATGCTAAGTCTCAATCAGTGACAGGTCCAACTGACTGACCAGGCTGTCAGGATGCTGAACTCTCCCCTTCCCTCCCTTTGCTGTCCCCTATTGTGTAGGTATGTATTTGGTATTGCTCTTTGCACAAAGGGTTTGAGAGTATCGATGTTTCGATCCTCTGCTTTACATGAGATAGAACTGACTACAAAGCGAATTGAATAAATGCTTCATAAAGTAGTTTTGGTATTTTACAATTGTGATATCTTGCGCAGTCCTTTCAATCTTAGAGTTTGCCGCTGGGATCAGGCCTATTGTGTGTGCAGTCGGGTCAGGGATAGTAGAGTTAAGCCCCCCCTCACACATACGCCTCCTCCTCCTCACTCCTCCTGGATATCTCTCACTATCCGCTTCCTGGATGCTGCCCATGCAATTGGATTTACTGTCTGTCTGCGTGCCTGGCTTCTTTCAAGCTTCCTCTCTCTCTCTCTCTCCCTCTCCCTCTCTCCGCTCTGTGCCACTCTCCTCTCCGTTGGCCTTCTTGGCTCCACTCTGCATTCTAATTGGACAATAATGCGAGCCTGTGTGGTCCACAACGCTACATGACAGTGCAACAACAATAGGCTCAGCTGCTGCCTGTGCGCGCCAATCTCTGGAGCTTTTTGTGTGTTGTTACGGTTACAAGTGGTTCCTTGCGCACAGGCTAATATTGATTACCTCGCAAAATGCATTTTTATCGACAGTCACAAATAAATACAGAAATGGCTTCGTACTTGGCCAGATCTGGAGTCTCTCTGTCAGCTAAAGGCAGTCTGCAGCGGGAGGTTGCAGCAGCATAAAAGCCGAGCGTTCGCAGTGCTTTTTGATTGATTGAGTATATACACAGGTAAATAGAGAGGCCCGGGATTCAATTGGCCAAAAAGTAGCGTCGAAGAAGGCCATAGTCACAGAAAGATGAAGGAATTGATTTTGTTGTTGAGAAAATGCTCCTGGCACATCAGTCATACTATTTGAGACAGCAATATTCGGTCACAAAGCATCGAGGGCGGCTTTTAACATTTAACCGAGGCCTGGACTGCATGGTGTGGTCCGACTGGTGACAAAGCAAAGCAGGTCAAACAAAGAAACGAAAGGCTGAAACAAAGCGATATCTTAAAGTCTTAAAGATAATCTCTCGTGTATTACCACAGAACAAATGGACGACGCTGCAAGAATATCACTGACCCAGGTTTAAGAAGTCTATTTCATGAGAATAGCAGCACTGCGACCGATAAAAGTGAGACTGGGTTTGGGTTTTTTCGTTTCGAGCAAAGACACAGCGAACTATCTCTGACAATCTAATGTGATCATACAAAAATGTAATTCACTCGATATCGAACGACGGGGCTTGTGTTTGTCAAAGTGGAAACACAGACGACACTCATTTGTGGCTGTTCATGGGAGGGAAAGTGGTTGTTTTAGTGCGGTCTCGTGGCAGACCGTTTGGGCATGTTGTGTGCTAAGTGCAAGAGACACATTTGGCACTTTGGACCTGATTACAAACGTGCAGCAAAGCTTTGTAACAATCACGTTCTGGATGGAAATATGCCTTTACAGCTTACCCCTTTAAAGATCAATCCAAAATAGATGACATACTACAAAGCAAGAACAAGTTTCAATCACTAAGAATTGTAAAAGTAAAAAAGTGAAGTTTTGCTGTCACAATTATGTGGTTTCGTAGAGTTTCTTCACGTGAGACATTTTTTCCCCTAGGATCCTGAACTCTCAAAACTCTTCAAAATTGCATGTTTTTGTGGGTTCTTGGCATCAGAAAGTTAGAAAGTACAACCAATTGTCACCGTCATCATTCACCACGATTTATTTGGATTTGCCAGCAGAAAGCGCCCGCTCTCACCCAAAACACAAACCGATGTGTCAAGACTGATCTGAAATTTGTGCCATGGTGAGATGAGTGGACATTTTTGGCAATAAATATCTGAAGTGGGTTTGACATCAACTAAGAGGTAGCCTAGTCAAAAGGGCAAAATATCCCACACCCACGTTCAGATACTGGGGTTTTCTGCCTAAATGCCTTTATGTTGGGTGAAGTTTACGGTGGGAGGAAAAAGTGAGTACACCGTTTGGAATTTCTTACATTTCTGCCTAAATTAGTCATAAAATGTGGTCAGATCTTCATCAAAATCATAAGAATGAGTAAACAGTGTCTGCTTAATACCACCCAAACATTTACATTTGATCATATTTTCATTGGCCATAACATGTAAACATTCACAGGGCAGTTAGGAATAAGTGAGTACACCGCCCTAATCTCTCTGAACTGCAACCGTTTTGTAAAGAGGAATGGTCCAAGATTCATCCTGATCGTTGTGAGCGTCTAATAACTATAATAACTCCAAGGAATTTAATTTCATGCACTCGCTCTATGACAACACCCTCTATCTGAATTGCTTCCTGAGCATTGGAATTACAGTTGCCAAATTTCATTATTTTGCTTTTACTCAGATTTAAAGATAGTTTGTTTTGTTTGAACCACTTATTGACACTCTTGAGTTCCAAGTTAACAATTTGACACAGTTGTTGTAAATCGTCTCCCGATGCAAAAATATTTGTATCATCTGCAAACAAGATGAATCTAAGTATTTGAGATGTTTTACAAATGTCGTTTATGTACATATTAAACAATTTTGGGCCCAGAATGGACCCTTGAAGAAAACCACACACAATTACTTGACAACTCGACTGATAATTATCAGTCGAGTTGTCTCAGCGGGAGACAAGAAAATAGGTGATTATAATCACCTATTTTCACACATTGTTTTCTATTTTTTAAGTAACTGGTGACCCACTGTAGTGCTACCCCCATAATCCCATAATGTTCTAGCTTATTAATTAATGTCATAATTTGTGTCAAATTTGTGTCAAATGCTTTACTTAGGTCAATAAACAACCCTATTGCATATTTCTTGTTATCTACAGCATTAGTTATTTCTTCAATTATATCAAAGAGCGCATGTGAGGTTGAGTGATTGTTCCTAAAACCAAACTGATTAGAGAGTACCTGTAAGTTATTTCTTTCAATAAAGCTGTCAAGTCTAGAGTTAAAAACCTTCTCTAAGATTTTAGAGAATTGCGGTAAAAGGGAAACAGGCCTGTAGTTTGTGAAGAGATGTTTATCTCCTGCCTTGAACAGAGGAATCACTTTTGCTACTTTCATACCATCAGGAAATTGTCCAGTTTGCAACGATAAGTTACAGATGTATGTTAACGGCTATATGAGTTTATTAAACTATATGAGTTTAATAGGAGAAATGTTGGATAAAATCAGCAATCTAGGCTTAGAAACCTATTTTATGGGCGACCTGCTTGTAGACTGGCTGGCAAATAAATGCCCACTAAAAACCAAACTTGCTGACTTCACCAACGCAAATGGCTTAATACAGTTGATTAATAAACCCACGAGAATATGTCAAAAACAGGACGGACCCGTTACAGCTACATGTATTGATCACATCTTCACGAACACTCCCGAACTTTGTACAAAAGCGCTATCTGTTCAAGTTGGATGCAGCGACCATAATCTAATTCTTACAGTAAGAAAGGCCAAAATAGAAAAGTGTGGTCCAAGTATTCTGAACAAAAGATCTTATAAAAAGTTTATAAAAGAAAATTTTATTGAGGAAATCAAAAGCGCCAATTGGTCAGATGTGATGAATCAAGAGAATGTTGATGAGGCCATATTAAAGTTTAATGATACCTTTCTGTCTATAGTGAACAAGCATGCTCCAGTCAAAAGGTTTACAGTAAAGAACAAGGAAACACCCTGGCTGGATAAAGATCTAAAACAACTGATAAAGCAACGGGAACAAGCAAAGGAAATAGCATCTTTCTCAGGAAAGGCAGAGGATTGGATTTTATATCGCAAATTCAGAAATCAATCTACAAAACTAAATAGAAACAAGAGGAAACTGTATTATGGAATTAAAATTGACAATATTAAAAACGACAATAAGAAACTATGGAAGATAATTAATGATTTAACAGGAAGAAAAAAGAGGCGTGCAATATCATTTATAGAAGTGGATGGAAACTTCCTAACACAACCATCTAAGATTGCAAACTACTTTAATGATTATTTTACGACAAAGGTAGAGAGCTTGAGGATGACAACATCCAACAATAATAATACTAGAATATCAAATGAACTAATCAAAAATGTAATAATGGAACATAAACATTGTAAATTTAATTTTATGAAAATTGAAACATGCAAAATTGAAAACGCTCTGAAAAATCTAAAAAACAAACCACCAGGCATGGATGAAATGGACTCTCATTTGTTGAAAATGACTGCAGAAGTTATTGCTCCAGCAGTTAGTCATGTCATTAACTTAAGTCTCACCAATAGTAAATGTCCTCAAGAGTGGAAAAGGGTAAAAGTCATTCCACTACCTAAAGATAAAAAATCGCCATTTTCAGGACAGAACAGTCGTCCTATAAGTTTATTACCAGCTCTAGCTAAAGTAATGGAGCTAGTGGTATATGAACAGGTTTATGATTACTTTTACACAAACAACCTATTGTCCTGACTATCAACATGCCTATAAACAAGGGCACTCTACTGCAACAGCACTGACTCAAATAACGGACGACTGGCTAGGAGAAATAGAAGATAAGAAGATAGCTGGAACTGTAATGTTAGATTACTCTGCAGCCTTTGATGTACTTAATCATGAACTGATTCTGACAAAGTTAGAGAGCTATGGTTTTGAGAAGACCGCGACATTATGGTTTAAAAGCTATTTGGAAGAAAGATCTCAGTCCGTTTTCTTTAATGGCTATTTCTCAGGAGAAAGAACGGTAACATGTGGGGTGCCACAGGGCAGTTGCCTTGGGCCTTTGCTCTTTAATATTTATACAAATGAAATGCCACTAGCTCTTAAGAAAACAAAAATTGTAATGTATGCTGACGATTCTACTCTGTATTCATCAGCAAAAGATATAATAGAACTGCGACGAGTATTAGATGAAGAATTGAAGCAGGTGTTAAAATGGATTCAAGAAAACAAACTGATATTAAACACATCAAAAACAGTTGCAATGGTCGTGGGCTCTAACAAGAACATTAAATTAGATCCAGAATTAAAACTTGAGATAGAGGGAGTTCAAATAAAACAAGTATATGATACCAAGCTGCTGGGAGATTTAGTGGACTGTAAATGAAACTGGACCAAACACATAGAAATGATAAGGGTAAAAATGGCAAGGGCAATCTCACTGATAAAAAGACACAAGCACTGTCTTACACAGAAGTCTACGAAACAAATCACACAAGCTCTGGTATTGTCCTATTTGGACTACTGTCCAACAGTTTGGTCAAATGCGACGTCTGAAGTGATAAACACCTTACAAATAGTACAGAACCGTGCAGCTTGAATGGTGCTAGGCTGTGACTACATGACGAGCACAAAAGTAATGCTTAGTAAACTAAAATGGCTGTCAGTGAAAAACAGACTCTTATACTCTTTATTATCCTCCTTGAAAAGTATTATGTTGGCCAAATGTCCAAGGATTACTTATGAAAATCTCCTGTTTAGCAACGAAAAACACAAATATAAAACCAGACATGCAGTGGCCAGAAAATTTCTCTTGCCAATAGTAAGATCGAATAGCATTATGAGGACCTTTACATATAGAGCTATGCATGCATGGAATGGACTTCCAGATAGTTTAACGGTAGTGGAGGACAAGAAGAGATTTAAATTTTTACTGAAAAAACCCTTAGAAACAAATTTGTAATGGATTTAGCAATTAATGTGTTAGGAGATGAGCCTTTCTTTTAAATGCAAATATTAACTGTTCTTATACACAGCTTTTACATGTTTTAATTGGATATACAAATGTATTGATACATATTTTGTATGAATTTAAATACTGTTTTTATATTTTGTGAATGGATTTAGTGGGACCCCAGGAAGAATAGCGACAGCATGACTGCGCTAATGGGGATCCTTTTAATAAACAAACAAATAAACAAATAAACAAATAAAAAACGGCTTAGAGATACTTTCAATAACAGATTTTTAAAATTTTCATATCCATCCATCCATTTTCTTCCGCTTTATCCGGGGCCGGGTCGCGGAGGCAGCAATCTCAGCAGAGATTTTCATATCTATGTCATGGTAATCTGTCGAGGTTATATTTTTACACCCTCTAACAATGTCCAGTATCTCCTTTTCCTCCACAGGTTTGAGGAACATGGGCATAGGATTTGTGTCTATGAACTCACAATTATATTTTTCAACGCTTGCAATTTTTGCAGCAAGGTTTGGGCCAACATCTACGAAGAATTTATTAAATGTTTCGACTACTTCATTCATATTATTACGAGTTTTATCCTCATCTTTGAAATATTGTGGATAATTGATCATTCTTGGTTTATTTCTAATTACCACTAACTAACTATTTAAAATATTCCATAAGCCTTTAATATTATCCTCATTGCTATCTAATAATATATTATAATAATCCTATTTACATTTTCTAATGATACCTGTCAGTTTATTTTTTAAATTTTTATATATATCCTCAACTTTTTTTGTTCTGATATTTATAAAGTTTTTGTAAAGATTATTATTTTTTTCTTGCATGCGTTAGTAATCCCTTAGACATCCATGGGTTTTCTTTACACTTTCTGTTTTTACAATATTTCTTCATTGGGCAATTTTTGTCATATACTTTTTGAAATACTTGCGTAAACTCATCATACGCCTTATTAGTGTCATTCTCTCTGTATACAATACTCCAGTCTTGAGCTAATAGCTCCTTTTTAAATGCATCAATAGTTTTCTCTGTTTTAAGCCTTCTAAACCAATACATGTTTTCTTGTTCATTTCTTTGATGATTATTTTTATATACAGTAATACAAAAACTGGAAGGTGATCACTGATATCATTTATCATTAGTCCGCTGACTGTATTACTTTCTATTTCATTAGAAAAAATATTATCAATTAAAGTGGCACTGTGGGTTGTAATTCTACTCGGTTTACCTGTAGTTATTAGAGGATACAAGCCTATACTGAATAAAGTATTTATAAATTCGCCCGTCTTTTTATGTTTATATGGGTTTAACAGATCGATGTTAAGGTCTCCCCCCACAAACATGACTTTCTGATTTGAGCTTGAAAAGTGCTCCTCCATCCAATTAGAAAAAAAACTCTATATCAGAACCAGGTGTTCTATAAATACAACTTACAATAATATTTCTCTTTTTTCCCTTGTAATTTCAACAGATTTGGCATTCAAGTATATCATCCACCACCATAGTCTTATTTTTTATCACTTTATAACTATAATTTGAGTCTACGAACATGGCTACACCCCCACCCTGCTTGTTTTTTCTGTTCATGCTTATAAACTCACAACCTTCAATAGAGAACTCACTTTCTCTGTCAATATGAATCCATGTTTCTGTTATTAAAACTACATTGAATGGTTTTGAACATTGTTTTAAGTAGCTCTTAATGTGATCAAAATTTGCATAAAGGCTTCGACTGTTGAAGTGGGTAATAGAGAATGCGTTAACGTTTTTGAATTTGCAATTGTGGAGATCCTCTGTGTAATACTGACAGTCGTTAACAGTTCTAGTGAAAGAATTGTCCTTATTAAGTGTTCTAAATTGGAGCTTCCAATGCTAGATGTGTTAGAGGCCATTTGAAATGAAGTGCTTCAACATACCAGAATTTTGTCCTAATGATGAATCGGTGTACTGCTCTGAGGGCGAATGACGAGTTTATTAGCGCAGGAAGGCAATGTCCCCTCTCAAGCGTGCCGCTTTCTAATCTGGCAGCAGATCTTTGCTTTTCCTTCGGTAGCGTCTGTGTAGTCTTCGTTAATGTAGATATTTGTTCCTTTCAGTGCTTTTGGGGGTTGGAGTATGGCGACTCGGTCCTTGTGGCGCAGCAACTTTACCACTAATGAAGCCTAGGCGTTAATTCAGCCTGGTAGACAAACTCCAGCGTCTCAGACCTCCAGCCAATGATTACTCCTAAGGGGGCCACACCTCCAAATCAGCGCAGGAGCCGCACCTTTGCAGCAGCCAATCATCGCCATCGATCCTGCTCTTAAGCCCCAGCAATCATGGACTGGTTGCTTCCCAGCTGTGCTGCGACCCGCCTCCACCCCATCTCCGCCTCTTCCGTCAAAGGCTCCTACCTGCTGCATCTTCACGATCCTCATACCACCACCAGTGTCCAGGCTCCGGGGTAAGACATCCCTAACTCCAAGCTGTTCATCTACACTGACTATACATCGATGTCTAACGCCGGCGTCTGATCGCCAAAACTAATATACATGTCAATAAATCTCCCTAATCGCTGCTTTTTGTCTGTGTGAGTCTATCCAGGTTGAATTGGCCTCGGTCTTTCGCCCACTCCGAGTTTGCCGGTGCGGTGCGCCCGCTCAACCTCCACCGGCCTCTCCAGGTGTAGCTTCTCCGTGAGAACTTTTCAGATTTTTTCTTCCGTGTCGGTCCACGTTTCACTGGTTGACTCAGCCATTCTATCAAACACGAGATTGTTCCGTCTAGACTGTCCTTCAAGGTATTACAATGTATCTGTTATTGTCAGTAAACTGTCACAGACTTTGTAAATGTCCGATTGCATTGTGTCGCTGCGCTCAGCTTGTTTAACAGCGTTTGCCTTCAGATCATCTACGTCTTTTTGCATGTACTGCAGGCTCACTTTCACTTCTTGTAATTCCTTTGTCAATGAGTCCAATCTGGTGTTAATATTTTCCACGAAAACCTTGAGACAGCTTTGGAAATTGTCTCTTTGTTGCTGCAATAGTCCTTCAGCTCATTCATTTGGCTGAGTGACACGCACTCTTCCTCTAACTTTTCAGCTTTAGCCGATTTGGGTGGCATATTGGCGCTGTGTCCAGAGAGGAGGGTAAGCAGTTAAGATCGCAGATAAAATCCAACAAAATGTTACCATAAAATGCTGGATAAAAACAATAAAATGTGAATTAAAAATAAATAAATAGTAAAAGCTCATTGAGTAAAAGCTCAGCTCTTGACAGCTATTGTGACAAAAACATATATAGAAATATCCAACACAGGCGACATCACCAGCTCGCGCATGCGCCCAATACACTTCAACCTTTTCTTCCCACTACATATATATAGCACACAGAGCCATCAAAGGAGACATCTTTTACACTTGGGTCAAATGCATGCAATCATTACCAAAAACCTCAAAGTTGTCAGTTTATGTGCATGTTTCTGGTTCTCTTAAAAAAAGAAAAACAAGGAGCAAACCCCCGGGCCCTGAGCCTGTTTATAGACTCTCATACTGAACATGTGGCGGATAGTGCGGCGGTACTTTGAACGGCGACGTTACGCAGATGCTCTGATTTGGCGGCGTGTCTGCTTGTGTGTACTGTACGTGTTTACATTGGTGAGTACGATAGCCGGGCCCGCTGTTTGCGTTTCGATAAGGGAGCCTCGATGGGGGCTGGAGAGATAGACACTTCATTGTTTACGCTTATCGATTGAGCTCCCCTCTGCATTCCTGCCTTTTCTACTCCACGCATTTCTGCCGTATGCATCCAGTCATTCATACGCACTGTAGTCTCACAAATCAATAGCACCTATAGAGCACATAGGGAAACATATGCAGATTGGTGTACACATAGGTGGATATGGAGGGGGGGGGAGTGCATTCTTGCAATCAGGTAGTTTCAACCGTTTGTTGCTTGCAAATGAACACAAAGCAGAGGCAGGAATGATACAGAAGTCGACTGGAAAAGCACAATATTTACAATGGGGCTTTACTCCGAAATGCTGGGGAATAATTAGAATAAGAAATAAATAAACAAGACAACTATGGAGGTCCTCCTCTTAATGGCATTCTAACCGTTTTGTCTTATGTTGGAAATGGATCAGAAATTACAGAATACATTTACTGCACAGGACTGGTACCAATGCAAATCCATCTCATTCCCTTTAATCTCACCATGAGTTTATGAGGGAAGAAAAGGCTTAACAATTACTTAACTTTCTGATCTTCATAAAGTAAAAAACATACAAAATACAAATACAGTAGATTGATGTTTTGATTCCGGTGCCAGTATTGAAAGTCTTTATCCTCACGTCTAAATACTGAAATAATACACTCCTTGACCAAAAACAAGTCACCACACATAAGAAAAGATCACATACTAATACTTCATTGGACTACTATGCTTTCAATAAACTTTTGCAATGTCAGTGTTGCATTAATCTTTCACCAAGATATTGTATTGATGATGGGAGAGTGTGAACACTGTGTCAAGACTGGCTCACTCTCTTGACACAACGACAGGACACATACAGGCGGTTCACGCTTCTTTTATTCCCACACAGTATGGAGCAGCATATGATATGTACAGAGTACGAACAGAGGCACTGCCGCAAAGGCGCAGACAGAAGGAAAACCGAGCCGCCTCCACAGGTGCAGCTTGGACATCCTTAAAGGGCCGGACCCGACAGCTGGCCAATCCGGAGCTGCACACGCACCTGCAGAGGAGAGCAGAGGGAGGAGCAACCACAGACACAGGGTCCCCCTCTACCCCAATGGCACAGGCCGTCACACACCCCCCCTTAAAAGAAGGGACTGTACCCCCCCCTCCTATGCATGTACCTCTCAAAAGCTAGACAATGCGTAAGCACAACATTGTCCGAGCGTATGGGCCAAGCCCGAGGAGTTGAAACAGAGGTACCATCGCGGCAGGATGGTAAAGACCAGAGGGCGACACAGGGCAGCGGACCGAAGTGGAAGGACCCGGCACCAACGACAACCCGGACCCAGGCGAGCCAACCAAACAAACGCCGACCCCTGGGTGGAAGGAGAGCAGAAACGCAACAGGGCACGGCCAGACCAGAATTACGGCAGAGCAGGACTAACAGAATTACCTAGACACCGGTGGGCAAGCCCACCGATGTGCAGAGGAGTTGCGCAGTAGGGGCTGTACCAGGCGCAGTCCCCGCCGCCAGTCCTTGCCGACCAGGAGATACAGAAGGCCTGGAAAGAAGAGTTAGCCTCCCTAAAACGGGCAATGAACACAAACACCCTGGTATATAAACCCGTGCCACCCTACCCAAATAGACCCAGGAGATGTTAGCACCCCAAGCCTATTCTACCGGTGCACGTGACAGAGCATCCGCCTGAACATTAGACACCCCCCTGATATGTCTAACATCCAAATCATAAGCCTGCAAAAACAAAGCCCATCGAACCAAACGTTGATTTGGAGACTTGAGACTCTTCAAAAAGGTCAGAGGATTATGATCCGTATAGACCACAAGGGGCGCACCACCCCCCACATAAACCTCAAAGTGCTGAATGGCCCAGATTAGAGCCAACGCCTCCTTTTCTATAACCGAATAGTTAGACTGATAACTATTAAATTTCTTTGAAAAGAAACACACCGGCCGAAGCCCACTATCCTCCTCCCCCACTTGGAGGAGGACGGCACCAGCACCAACCTGGCTGGCGTCCACTTGTATACAAAATGGCTTATCAAACCGAGGGGCCATCAGAACAGGACAAGAACACAGAAGAGTCTTCACATGCTCAAATGCCAATTGACAATCGGCAGACCACACGAACTTTGCCGTGGCCTTAAGCAACTCGGTCAAGGGAAAAACCACAGATGAGAAGTTGCGACAAAAGCTCCTATAATAGCCCACGAGGCCGAGAAACCGTTGCAACTCCTTTTTCGAGGTGGGTCGGGGATAACCGCCCACCGCAGCCACCTTAGCGTCCACAGGAGCCACCTTGCCTTGACCGACAACACGACCCAGATAAGTGACCGTGGCCCTAGCAAATTCACATTTCGCCAAGTTAACCGTTAACTGCGCGTCCGCCAACCTCCCGAACAGCGCCCTAATGCGCTGCAGATGCAAACCCCAGGTATCACTGAACACCACCAAATCATCCAAGTACACCGCACAACCATCCAACCCCGCAATGACCCGATTCATTAGCCGCTGAAACGTAGCCGGAGCGTTCTTAAGACCGAACGGCATAACTGTGTACGAATACAGACCGGAAGGAGTAACAAAGGCCGCAATCTCCTGCGCCCGCTCGGACAAGGGGACCTGCCAATACCCCTTCAACAAATCAAACTTCGAAACAAACTTTGCAGGCCCCACCAAATCGATGCAGTCTTCCATCCTGGGCAGAGGAAACGAATCAGCCTTAGACACAGAGTTGACCCTCCGCATATCAGTGCAAAACCTCGGCGTGTTATCCGGCTTTGGCACCAAAATACAAGGAGAGGCCCAACTCGTTTGTCAAGACTGGCTCACTCTCTTGACACAACGACAGGACACATACAGGCGGTTCACGCTTCTTTTATTCCCACACAGTATGGAGCAGCATATGATATGTACAGAGTACGAACAGAGGCACTGCCGCAAAGGCGCAGACAGAAGGAAAACCGAGCCGCCTCCACAGGTGCAGCTTGGACATCCTTAAAGGGCCGGACCCGACAGCTGGCCAATCCGGAGCTGCACACGCACCTGCAGAGGAGAGCAGAGGGAGGAGCAACCACAGACACAGGGTCCCCCTCTACCCCAATGGCACAGGCCGTCACAACTGCGCAAAGCCTTCTCCAGCACATCGACTTTTATTTCGGCCAATCAAATCCCTGTCTTACTTTGTGACGCGTAGTTGCTTCAGACGCGCCGTATTGATGGTAGTGGGGAGGCCACTGGAGCACACTCAGCCTAAACACGGTGGAATTAGGAGGATCATTTTGGTTTTGGACTATAACTTTGGACAATATTTGAAGAAAGAGAAGAAAACTTCCACAAGGAGACGGCGACATGAGGTGCCAAACACATACGTGTTACTTTCTCTTTTGACTAGCAGCCATTTAGTGACACTTCAGCACTAAAGAGCACATTTTCTCAGCGAAATAAGACCGGACAATGACCCTGCCTCTGATTGTAGTTTCACATGCGTTTCATATAGCACGGTTTTGTGTTAAATATCTCGTTTGTATCACCTACGGAACGCGCATGTGAAGTCGGTAGTTGGAAATGTAAATCATGGCACATCGTCTCCTTCGCCTAGAAGTCCCATCAAAGATACTTTATGGTCACGAACCTTCCTTATGCTTTTGTATTAAAGCGTAGCGGTAGCGGGTTAGCGGTAGCGGGTTAGCGGTAGCGGGTTAGCGGTAGCGGATTAGCTCTAGCTCCGTGGTTGTTTTGTTTAATGCAGTCTGGAAATGAGGAGAGCCGCCAAAATCTACTGTTTATTTAAAATGACAATGACAATAAAGCGTTGATTGATTTCAAATAGTTAGACCAGTGTTAAGAAGGACCTTGTTCATGTCTCTGTTTCAGTAGCTGAGAACATACGAGATTCTGCCTTTTTTGGTCTTCAAGCTACTGGTTTTAAATAGTGCTTTTCTGGACACTCAAAGACACTCAACATTGCATTATTCTTTCACTCCATACTTGGTGGTGGTAAGCTACTATTGTAGCCACAGCTGCCCTGGGGTAGACTGACAGAAGCGAGGCAACGAGTCTGCGCCATCAGCCCCTCCAACCACTCAGTCACTCACTCACTCACTCACTCCATTAGCCAGTGTTCCTAGTGTTACCAAACGGTCTCCCATCCAAGTACCGACCAGGCCCTTCTCTGCTTAGGTCTGACCGGATCGGGCATAGCAAAGGGGGTATGGTTTTGGTCTTGGCTGCCATATCAGATTTTATAACAAAATCACTGATATTTCCCATCGCCACAAGGAAGCGTATGTACTGTAAATACCATGTGTAGCTTATTGCTATGAAACTTCCCTTTGTACAAGCTTCCAACCCAACCCAGCCCAGTCCAATCCCCTTCTTTTCTCTGTCAGTGCCTGTACAAATGGTACTTTACACCTGACCCCCCCCGGCACTCGCGGCCCCCTCTACATCTGGCCCGTGCTCTGCCCCGGGAGCATGAGCTGGCCTATAATGGCTCTTAATAACATTACTGCTGCCACATGGCCAGGGAGGGGTCAGCAAGGGTGAACCGGAGGGGACAGTGCACGTGTGTGGGGGGGGGCTGGTGTGTACACAGGCTCGGATCAGGCACTGGGGGGCAGGGAGGGGGTTTGTGTGAAGAAAGGAAGGGAGGGCAGGTGCATCACTAATGGCTTTTTAAAAAGGTTACAGCATGTCGCTCCCGCTTCATAATGGGACCCTGGCTGTGCTGGAAATGCAATTTCCGGGAAAGATAATGCAAGGGCTGTGTGTGTAGAGAGATGGGGGTAGTGGTATCAGAGGGAGGGGGCAGCTATGTTCAAGTGAAGAAGAAGAAAAGAAAGCCAATGAAGACAGAGATGTGCAGGGAGTGGAGGGGGCCGTGGCGAAGGAGGTGTCAAAGAGCTGAGCTGAGGAGGGGCTCGGGGCTCTGTGATGAAGTGCAGACACAGGAGGTGTGGAGGTGCTGAGAGTCGCTGGAGGAGATACAATCAGGCAGTGTGTGCGAGCGCATCAATACTTAATGAAGACATTATCCGTGGACGCTGCAGCCGTGTATCTAAACAAACATTATCCTTCACCCCTTCACGGCGCTGCATGCTTGGTTACAGCCAAATCTAGTCATTAACCCCGCTCCGGCGCTGGCTACCAGGCTCAACTCTGGCTGATTGAATCTCAGTGCGTCTTCAATGGCCATCTGTAATTGCTAGTCATGTTGGAGAAGCCGCTTTAACGGTATACATTATGTCCTTGTCGCGCCGCACACTTTCTCCTGATGCCTGGGTAATACTTTGACTTTATTTCACACCCTGTGCACAGAACACAAAATCAATAAGGCACGCTTATGTGTAATTTGGTTGTGTCAGCCTGCAGTTCTGCCTGAACAATTATAATTTAACTAAATTAATATTGAGCTGACATCTGGTGTCTGTGCATGTGTGAGAATGCATGTGCACCATTACATATGTGCAACAACAAACACACACTCCACTCTGCACCTGCTTAATAGCAAAACAATCATTACGCTTGGTTAGAGGTGATAGTGTACGATCATATAGAAACATGGCACAAATCTGTTTGTAGATGTCAGTTCAATACATAAAGCTGTGTTTGCCTACTATTTAAAGTAACAATTCATTTTAAAGGAAAGCAATCTAGTGCCTCATAAAGTATTAATTTTTCCATTTCAGGGAGGTCAGGGGAAATGTTTAGAGTAAATATGTGTTTGTGTCACCCACTTTAAAAAGTCCTTTACCATCAGGTCGACCCCTCTCTTCATACACATCTATACATCAGTTGTCATGGCAACAGTAACAGAATGGCTTTTAAGAGCCTTGATTTTATTTATCCTTTGAAATCACAATCACCTAGAACATCTTCAAACGGAGATTGAAAAAAACAAAACTATTTGATAATGCTATTTGGCTGAGGCCATCTTACAACATAACAGTCAGAGCAGTCGTAACAGAGTTGTACATATTTTGGAATGAGTAATAAAGAAATGGATCAGAGCACACAGGGGATCGTGGTACTGATGCCTCAGAACGTCAGCGCCAGAGAATACAGATGATAAAATGCAACTGGCGGTATCCAGAGCCTGCTCCTCTCCAGCAGAAGACAATTGACCTTTAAAAAAACATGGAACCACTTCCTTGTGTTTCCTCGACCGATCAGAGGTGAAACATCTTGTACTTCAAAAACAACTTTTAGTCAGTGAGCTTGTTTCTTCCTCCAAACATGTGACATGTTCATGGATGTGGATATTCATTGTAGACATATCAATGTGGTTGAGCTTGCTTTGTGTACCTTTAATAACACAACATGATTGCGTAGGCTTAATGAGCTATTGTTTTTAGCATGCTGTGATTTTCTCACAACACTCTAACTCTAGAGCTGTGCCCTGGTGAGAATAAAGTGTGTTTCGTGTTGTCCTCTATTAGTCTGAATATCGATCATTGGATCTTAAATCTCACATTTCATTTCAAACTATATACAGTACTACAATTAGGATTCTGGACTCTACAAATCCAGTGACTTCTACAGTTTAACCCACAGCATTTTCTGTATCAAAAGAAGAAACCCTTTCCGCACTGAAAATTATGGGCTACACCAAAATACACATCTGTGTCCAACTGTCAAGGATAAATCCAGGAAACGACTTCTGAAAGAACAGAAAGAATCTCCGACATTAAAGTAATCTTACGTCAAGGGTGTAATTTTAAACGCTGTCAAATCACAAACTGTCAGGCGTGTGCTTCAGAGTCAGCTCACAAAACAGGAAAGTGTCTTTCATTCACAGTCTCTTCACATCCCAATCCTTCTCCAGTGCCAGATAAAAACATGAAGTGAGTTAGGAGATGATTTTAGGTCTTTTATCAAGTAGCTTTAATTGGTCAATTTAAAATACTTTAAACGCGGTGAATAGCCTTTGACAAAGATACAAACGTGCTGTGGTGACTCACTGTCCTGCTCTTCCATCGCCGTTCAGCAGACAGATAACATTTGCTCCCTGGTCAGAGTGCAACTGAACTACTTCAGTTGCATGGCACAATGTATTTTTAAACTGTTGTATTAAATGAAATCCTATAAATCAGTTCAGTGATCGTATTAATACGCACTGCACGCTAAGAGAAGGTTGCTAACACTATGAACTGTTATGCTATACATAAACAGGGGTTTTCTCCAACAAAAAAAACAAGCCACACATAAGTCTGGCTTTTCTGTAAGGACAAACGGGTTAAATACTTTATCGTAAGACTTTAATGTGACTTTCAATCAAGCTGTTCCACAGATTCAAATTGGGATCACGGCAACTTGTACCCGGGCTGAAGGCTTTTCTTGTTGTTGATTCTGTATTTTTGCTCAGTAGGTTGAACCAGTCAGCGGCTTGTCTCAATTCAAGAGCATATTATCTGCATGTGGGACCAATTAGCACCATGGACAGCACCAGCACCAGCCAAACTCTGACTTTGCAATTCAACAAGAACAGACCGTCGGATTTAAGCTTAAATTCTACATATTTCAGCTGTAAAATCCGCATGATGTTTTTAATGTATTCAGCTACCTGCATTACCATGTTATCTCTACAGTACAATGTAATCAGTAGCTCTAGTGAAGCCCTATGCTACAGTTTGTTCAGATCACTGCTAGTATATAAAGATTATTGTAGCCATTTAGCTTTGAAACACAATATAATGTTCACCCATTATACATAATTCACTCACACAGGTTTGAGTGGAACACAAAATCATACCCAGACCGGCTCTGAACAGTTCTGCGCCCAAAGTCTGTTAATCACAGCATCGATTTGCTCGAATGCAGTAAAAGTGAACGCTTGTATTGACTGTTTTGCCACATGTAATTCCCACAACTGCCTGCAGAGGACACTCCATGGTGATTGGAAATCTTGACCAGCTGATGTTTCTCGATACTATTCTATACCGTCTTTTCCATAGACGTTATCTCAAAGTATAACATGTAAGATATCAATGCTGCGGAACCCAACAGAATGTTTATAAGCCACAATTATGGATGATATGCCAACTTTAAGCAGTGTTTTGACCTGTGACTTCCAGCTGACCGGCACATCTCCAAACTGTCCAGGGGGAGTGCAGCACCGGCATTTTCCAAACGCTCGTCATCTTCTCCTGAGCCTCCTCCTGCTCTCCCTCTCCCCAGACACCTCCTCAGCTCCTCCAGATGGAAGACACCCCTCGCTGGCTGCAACACGACACTCTGCTGGGGCTGCCCGGTCGTCTGCCTGGCTATAGATTTTCTCTCACCCGCCCTTCTCATCTGCCAGCTGCCAGCTTTGTACAGAACAATGCAGAAGTAAAAGAATCAAATCTGAAAATTCCATTTCATCTAATTAAAATACGGTGTGTTTATGCATTTGACAGTCACAGAAGGCTGACCTTCTGTTTGTATGAATAAATTACTCTAACTTTCTCGAGTATAGCGGAACTCAAACATTTTCATTTAAAGGCGACATATGCAAAATACTTATTTTTTCTCTTTCCTCATTCCCTCATCAAAAACATACATGGAATAACAATTCCCTTCATTCCCATTTTTGAGTAAGGTGTTTATTTCCTCAGCACAAAATATACGCTGTTTTGGAAATAATGCATTTAACTGTGTAATAGACAGAACCCAGAGTCAGAGTGATGTTCAAATCATCACTGGACCCATTGTGAGCAGTTCAAAGTGGGTTCATTATTACATTATTTCCCAGCATGCCCTTAGTTTTTTGTATTTTGTTCTTGCCGCTTTTTAAAGAGGGCTCTCCAGGCCAATTTGAAATCATAGCTCACATTTACAACATAGCTGAAAGGTATAAAACCATAAACATAAATGTGTTTTATAGCTGAGGTGCCCAAAAGAATGTTTAAAAGCCACAATTTGCATGAAATGTCCACTTTAAGCAGTAATTTTGGATTATGTTTGAATCAAAATTGGGGATATAAACATTCACCGACCATATGGAGGGCTCCCGGCAGTGTGGCAGTAAGAGATCCCTAAATCATTCCTTTCAAGTAACTCAGTAATGGAACAAATTACGAATGCAAAACTGGAATTATTGTAGATTAAAATTTATTTATCAAGTAACTATCGATTACTTTTTCAAAATACTTTGACAGCTGAAAATGTCTTCGGCTGGAAATATAGACACCAACTAAAGCAAAGACTATTGTGGTCCATTGTCGGTTATGTGCAGGAAACAAGACGTTCTCAGCAGCAAAAACCTCCACTTCAAACTTAAAATGCTTGAAAGAGCTGCACATCACGCTCAAACATGATACATGTTAAAATGCCATGTAAGGGGGCAGACTCAAACAGGCTTACTTTATCCATTTTTAAAACTAAAGTAACTCGTAGTCAGTAATCAGATTACTTTTGCTATATAGTAATCAAAGAACAAGATTACTTATAGAAGGAGTAATTATTATGTATTAATTATTATTTTGTATCAATGTTTTTATTTCAGACTCAAAGGGTTCCATAAAAACATAAAAGAGACAGACGGACGAAACAGAAAACATCACTAATATAGTCCATATAAAGTTATAAACAGTTTCTCCAGTGCGTCCAAAGCACTGAGCTTTCCCTTATACTGCTCTGGTCAAGTCTTATAAGAACATTTATAATTTCATTTTGTGAGTCCATGAGCCTCATCATAAATGTACGTTTCTTATTACAGCATTTAATGTGGTCACATTATTCTGCACAAACAACAGAAGAGCACTTGCCCAGCGAGGGACTTTCAAAAGAATCCTAAGAGCATCATTGTATGCTACTTGAGACTTATGGAATTTAGCTTTTGTGTAGCAGCACCACAGGTGTGCAGTAGGCTTTAAACATTACCTAACTGGTAATTGGATTACTTTTAAGAAGTAATCTGTCCAAGTCTGGTTGCCGGTTCAAACATCATCCATTCAAACATATGTATATTGTTGTGCTCCTGAGCAAAACATCTTACCTAAATTGTCGACTTGGCCTCAGCTTGGGGTTGGATACAACGAAAAAGCAAGCAAAGCAACAGCAAAGCAAAGGCAGCAACCCAAAGATTAAAAGATGGAAGTGAACTGTAAACTTGTCTTTGTAAGTATCAGCTTATTACAGAAATATATGAGCTGGTTTTACAGAAAATAACTGTAACACGATGGACTGCCTAGTTTCCAAATGTCCAACTCATTACTCCATAACATAGTTTGGTGTAGCCTGGAAGCCAACTGGTCGCCATGGGAATGTGTGGGAGGGCACCGCGGGTGAAAAACAAGATATGCACAAAATGTTGTATGTTGGAGCATGCTATGGACTACAGCAGGAAACAAAAACAACAACTGCTAATCATAGTGTACGCCGAAATAGACGAGCAGTTAACTGGAACAGTTAACTCTCTGAATTAGGAGCCTATTAAAGATATTGTTTATGCACAAAGATGAAATAAATGAATAAAACTGGTACAAAGTCGTCTGTCACCACAAATTAACTAAACATGGGTGTAATCTTGCTCATTGAAAATACCATTCAGCCAAAAGATTATCACGGAAGGTTTTGGACACCTAATGCCTAGAAAGAAAATGATTAGACATAAGTGCATTTTCTGTTTGGAGGGCAGGGGCCAATACCCCCAATGAGTAGTATTGAACCCTGCCCTCTATCTGACATTTTGTCATCATTTTGATATCATCAAATTCTACATCATGACCATAGAGGGTGTGCACATTTTAAATCGAAATAGAACCTTCAACATAGTAAATTGAGCGGAAAATCTATGAATAACAATGCAGACTGTCCACTCAATTTGATGCTGTTGGAATGCCATCCGCCATTCTGTTCCTATGTTATGACCTCATACACATAAACTCTATTGTAAATCCATCACTCATCAACACTTGAAATCCATGTAAGATATCCAGTTAAGTTCACAGCTCAATAAGTTAAAGAGCATTATGACACATTTGAATGCTTTTAAAAATATAACTTATTTAGATGAATAACGTTGCATAATTATCATTTTATTTCATTGAAGCAGCAATGAAGAAATGTTGGGCAGAAAAGTTATTTTTATTTTAATTAAATGAAATTTCATTTAAATTTTAAGCTGCTGACAGGAAGTGACATAGAAGAAGGTAACATTCCATAGCAGTTTGACTTATTGCCCATTGACTTTAACATGGTTGCACGGCAACAGTTTACACCATGCTCACACCTAGAGTGGCGGAAGAGAAGAGAGCCGCGAGCTTCTATGTCACTTCCTGTCGGTGTCCAATAAGGAAGTGAAACTATAAACATCACAAAAATGGTCAAACTAAAGAAAGCTGGGTACAATCTTCAGCAAAATATTAAATATAATCGCGTTAACTATGTTTTAGCAAAAATTGTGTCTAATGTGTCATATGCACTTTAAAAGGGTCCATGCCGGATTTTATTTACAAACAAAGAACGTGTACATTCTAAATTTTATTTGAACAAAATTGTGTTCGGATGTTGGGTTAGGCCTGAGCGCGCTGCCATGGTGAGCCAACCTGACCAGCATGTTGGTACGGAAACCGGAGAACTCCCTTCAGTGATCATCTGAAACGGTGCAGTGCTTCCTGGGTTTGTCCCCATTTCAGAGCGTGGTGTCCTGCACTGGTCAGCTCTTCCACCTCCTCCTTCCTCTTCGTCCCGCGCAGCTCCCTCCGCTCCACAACAGTCTTTAACCATAGAAATATACGAAACAAATTTATTCCAGGAAAAACAAAAACAAAACAACAAAAGACAGAAGGCCTTTAGGTTATTATTACGAGTATACATATACAGGTCATTTTCAGTCCTTGGGTTTCAAATGAAAAAATAAATAAATAAAGCCACAATAATCTAAAAAAAATAATAGGCTGTCTTACGAAGAAGTCATGCGTACACCCATGGATAGGCCAATATATGTGTGATGCATTACAGTCTGGCGGAATCTGTAAGTGAAGACATTGGCCTACAAAGAGCACCTCCTGTTAACGTTCAGATGTAACACATTTCTTTGCCAGTCCTCACTCACTCTCTTCAATTGCCTCCATGTTACGTAAACTCCTCGGCTCCTTTCTTGGGTGTATTTTTAAATCCGTGGCTATGTTCTGGTTACAGTATCAACCATAGATAGCTTTCTTCTTCTTCTTCTTCTTTTCTACATGCTTGGATCACTGCCTTGAGCACACGGAACATTTCACATTTCCAGTTAACTAACGGAGGGGCGTGGTTCGTGTATTCGCTTTAACGAGGAGCGCGCAGAAACCTCTCTGCAGGTGGCATCGGAAACACCATCATCCTTTGAACTTTTCTCCCCGGGATGTTTGCAGACCATTTAAAATCCTATTCGTTACCACATTCCCCCCAGTAATCACAGGTAGGCTACAACATAATAAAAAGCTAGAGAGAGAAGCGACCCGGTTGCAATTAGAAGTCAGTCTTTGCGCGCAACTTCTTTGATCAGTTCTTTTGGGTGTAATTTCGAGTGCAAATTCCCCCAGAAACCCAACACCGAGGAGCAGTCGGGGAAGATTGAGTGTCGAGCTGGGACTAGGCTAATAAAATCTTATTACGGCTCGTTAGCAGACACAGGTGACGAAGAGCTCGTTAGTTTGCCTGATATTTGGATTCATTTTTAATACGCGCCGGAGATGTCTTCACGAGAGACGGCGCAAAAGAGAAATCCAAGGCCAAGGCCCCTTTCTTTTCTCCGAGTGACCAGGATGCACAGTGACACCATGTGGAATACACCAGCAACTGCATAATAGGTGAAGCAAAAAAACAAAAAAAACAACAGCAACTGGAATATGAGCTGAAGGCTTTATTATAAGGGAATAAAATGCCTTAAAGGTACATCTAGTTTATTTCCAAAGTGAGATATATTTTGGAAGCTGCTTAAGTTGAAATATAATAAACCTTTTTTAAATTGGGTTGTGGAGCTTATTAAAAACGCATTATGTGAAATCCTGGGGTAATAGTTCCTTTATTTTTAGTCAAGAAAAGGGTAGGATACATGATAAGGTGCGCTGCACAGGTCATCCACATGATGGCAGTACCGAGCCGTAAGAGTGAAGTGCACTGACTCAGACAACAGGAAATCATTTGAGAGGATGATTCTGGGGGACACTTTTATTAAAACATAGACCGGTGAAGAGTGGCACATTTTAATGATCTGTTCCGATGAGAAAGGGATCTGTTTAGTGAGGAGTCCTTAGAGACATTTTGCATGTTTTTTTGTTTGTCTTTTCTCTATACTTGTTTTAAGTTCATACTCTGGCTTTTCCTCCATCAGCCTAAAACAGTGGATGTCCTCTGCAGGCGTAGTCTGTTTTATTCGAAAATCTTTTCAAGCCACACCACGTAACAAGTTACCCAATAAATAGAAAGAAATACTAGCATTTCTATTATCAATTTAAAAAATACCTTTTAAAAAAGGTAAAAAATTACATTTAAATATGATAAATGGTCTCCACTTATATAGTGCTTTTCCACCTACATTACTGCAGGCACTCAACGCCAGGGGCGGACTGGCCATACGTCCATTCTGGAAGAGCACAGAAAGGCCAATGGTCTGGCTTCTCAATTTTCTGCTTAACCCCTTACCCCCTGCCTTAACAGAGCTTTACACAAATCTAAAACCTTAAAAGAAAAGCATCAAAATAGCGACAAAAACGAGGACGAAAAACGGAACAAAAAATGTGCCGGAAGAGCAACAAAAACGCAACATAAAAGTGACAAAAGTGACAAAGACATGACGAAAACACGACAACAAAGCAACGAAAAAAACAACAAAAACATGACAAAAGAGGTTAAAATATGTCTTTGTGGAAGTGTCGCATTTACGCTAATTTGGGCCAGGCTGGTCAGAGTCCAGGGCCGTTTTTCTGCCCCAGTCCGCTCCTGCTCAAAGTGCTTTACAGCAAGGATCCACTCACCTATATTCACACTCTCATTCATACACCAGTGTACACAGACACTGGAGGCAAGATGGGTTAAGTGTCTTGCCCAAGGACACGACGACAGTGTGCAGTTTCAGAAAGCGGGATTCGAACCCCCGACCTTCCGATCATGGCCATGAGGAGCTGGCAACACTATACTCCAACATGTTACGCAGTGTGCCTTTAACTATGTTTTGGTCTCTTTCTCTTCGACATCCTATCATTAAAGATCAGGACGTTCCAAATATATTTCCCCTGTTTAAGCAACACTCACATTAGCTACTTGGGCACTGAAGACACTTGTAGAACTATGTGACCATGTTGGATTTCACCCTGGAGAGTTACGTTTGCAGATTGTGTTCAACATATACAGATGTGTCTCTTCAAGCCCACGTAGAAATGCAAAAACACTTTGTGGCACAACATGGTAAGAGGTTCCTGGTTTAGATCTTTTTAGGAATGGTCTGGTCCTACTAAAACAACTACCTACTGTGAAACTATAGACTAGATTTAGTGGTTATAATGGGAAAGCTGAAAATGTGGGACTTGATGTGGAAAGAGATGTTTTGTGGATGTACGGGTCAGGCAGAAGTCAGGCGACACAATAACAGCGTTCAGTGCTTTTTTTATTTAGAACAAATTGTGAAACATTATTCAACTCAATTTTGGGAACTGGGAAATTTCATGTCTATTTGATAAACAAAGGACAAAGATGCCAACACAGTCACAGCACACATTTTGACAAAATAAACAGCTCGGCGACACCTCTCTTTTCTTATTGCAGAATCCATTTATTGTTTTCATCACACATTTTTTTTTTCCAATACAAAACAGAGGGATTTTGCTTGGCGCCGATCAAAGGAATCGTGTTTCTCCTCGGAGTGGAGATCTGAGGCAGCGCACTGCTTTGTACTCTCACGTCAGTCAGCCGCAGTGCGTTTGTTCTCAGTTAAAACGGGACTTTACAGGGAACGTCGCAACAGAGGTGCTGCTCGTACCACTGAGTGTATCCCAACCTCAACATAGCCCCCACTGCTGCTGCTCTGAAGTGGTTTTAGCCCATTAACACCGGAGTCCTGCTGTGAACGACTCCATGAACATCTAACAATAGAAGAACTGTTGGAATAAATATGGGCATCGCCGCTGTTTTGAATACTATTAAAAAAAGTGAGATTCTTTGTTGGATTCTGATGTATGAAAGTTTTCTATTTTGTGTTTTAACGTTTAGGTCATATAAAAAGTCCCTATTTGCTTGATGTCAAACGGTATACTCCCATCAGATTTAGGGAAATGTGTTTTAAATAAGCTCTCAGTCGATCAGACCAGGGCTACGACTGAGCTGAAGAAGCTTCTCGCCTGGATGAAATCCTTGGCCAAGTTTTTAGTTTGATTTAAAATATTGAACCGGCTTTTGTGCGCCCCTTCAGTATTCTTCACTCCCTCAGTCTGACGGGAGGTGAAACGTGTGCATTTTAAAAGAACTCTGTCAAATGACTGCTTTTTGAACCTTTTTGGGATGCTGCTATAAAAAGTACATAACGTATGATCCAGTCAGGTGAAAAACAAAAACAAGAACATTATTAAATGTTGCATAATCATTTGAAAACTGTAGTGACTCATTCAAGGTAAAGTTTGTTTCCACAGAAAAAAAAAGACAAAAAAAAGAAGAAGAAATAGAACATGACAGATGTTCAGCAGCGTGATTTCCTTTGTAAATGCTTGTGCTTTTGGCCACAATTTCCAAATCCTTAAAGATAAACCACAGAAGTAATCAATGGCAAGTGCTATGGCTAAAGTAGCAAGATTGTGACTGAGATCAATATTTGGATTAAGGGCCCAGAGAATAATGTGCATTAAATGTTTGTCATTTTAAACCATTGTTTACATTACGGTACCCTTTTTCTTTTACCAACTTGGACAAGTGCTGCAAATGTGAAAGACTAACCATGTTCAGACACGAATTTAAAATGACTCTTGATGGATCATCGCTTAATCTCCAATGATAACAGTCCTTAAAGTAAATGGCAGGTATTGATCTCATCTATTGTGATCATTTTTACAAATACATTACCTTCCCACACAATCCAAAACAAATAAATATATAAAAACACCAAAATGCCAGTTTATTTTAGGTCTGAACAAGGCCACAGAGCGAGCTGTCTAGACTTTTGCATGAACAAATAGAAATATCAGGATTGATCATTGGTGATATTGGTGTAAAAACACACACAAATGAATGCAAAAAAGATTTACAGTAGTTGACTATGTACAACACACAGGTTAAAAATAGGAGAAAGGGGGGTTGTGTAAGTGTGCCTCCATTCGTTTCAAATGTGCTCTTTATCGTCCCTGCATGGGAGTGCGTCAAGCAAACTCTGAGCACCGTGAAGTTAACGGCGACATCCCAGCGCCACAGTTCACTCGACAACACAGAGTTTAACACATCAGGTCGAGACGGGTGAGTCAGGGACAGGGGAGTGTGCAAATCAAAATCAGCAAAACTGTCACACCACATGGAGCGCTCCCGGCATCTGCACCATATGTACATGTCCATAAACAGGCAGTGGTCCTCAGGGGGATCTTCTCAATATTATGTTCAGGAGAATCCAAGTCTGGCGCAAAGCTCAAGCCGGTGTTGACTGTGTTCATCTGGGAGGAGTACGTTTAGGCACCCGGGATCAACATTTCTATTAATGTAAACGATGAAGCAAGTGGGAGATGAAATGATGATGAAACATTCCCATAACATTTTATATAAATTCCAGTTTTGTTTTCATCTTTTACATTTTCAACACAATGTAAAAGGACACAAAGCTATAGCAAACATTTGGGCACCTGATGAGTTACCTTGTTGCCCCCTGATAGGGCAAGTACCACAGCTTTGAACACTCTTCAAGGAAGCCAAGAGTCATTCAATTCTTGTTTGTCAAGTTTGTGAGATTTTTGCCCTTTCTTCCTGACAAAACTCTTTCAGAACTAAGATAATTCCGGGCTGTCGTGCATGTTCTGCTCTTTGGAGGTTTATCCACAGATCTTCAGTGGTGTTTGGGTCAGGAGACTGTGAAGGCCACGGCAAAACCTTCAGACTCTTGATGTAAATCCAGCATTCGCTGCTTTTTCACAGATTTTTTTTTTATGTTATGGGAATGTCTGATCTGTAACTTCATACCTCTTGGAGATCATTTCATCTATGCACATTAATAGAACATTTGATGAAAATAATCAAAACAAAAATAATTTGTGCCTGGCCAGTCCTGACACACCGTCAGGACAATAATTCCAGTCAGTGGCTTGAACGTTTAGGCATAAATCATTAACTGATGATGAGTTAGCTGGATCATTGCAAATAATATCAGGAGCCAATAGAGGACACAGTTAAGTGTCCTGTTATTGTTAAGAAAGGCAGATTTGATAAATAGATATGTGTCACCTGATTCCGGGCCCGTGCGGCTCTGGTTTCCCTCATTGACAATGAAACATCTACAATAGGTTAATCATCCAGCCAGGTGCTCTTGACCTAGGATCTAGTTCAAGATTTAAGAATGGGCCAAATGCAAAGGACATGTTTCTCTCAGGGAACAATAACCTCCTCAGATCAACATCACCCACCGCAGCCTTTTTTATCCGTTTTTATGTTGGCCTATTAAACAAAGTCAAGTATGAGTATGTTGTGCCCTTTTGGTTTGAGGATGACTTGCAGAGAACTGTGCTTTCAGTGAAGAGGAGCTGTGAAAGCTTGTTGGCTTGTATAATAATGTGCTTTTGATAGCAAGTACTTTTCCATTATCAATGATTACCCAACCTGGCTTATAAATAATAATAATAAAAAACTATAGTTTCTTCCGGTGCCACGGGTGAATTGTGCATTGTTTTGAACAAAAGTGGATAAAGAAAAGTGTTACAGTGAACACATACACGGGTTTGCGCACAATTGACTCTCGTGCAGTCGGGTTGTTTTGGTCCCTGTGCCGCCAAACACCTTCATCCAAACTTGAAATCTCAAAGTCCATAAAGTCTGCTCTCCCTGTGCGCTTCAAGCAACACAATCACTGTGTTCCACAATGTCCAGTGTTAGGTTTATATAAAAATAACTTATAACGAAACAAGTTGCTCATGTTCATATTCCTTCACTGGGCGTCCAGTAAAGAGAGTCCACAGTTGTCCTATCGGTTCCCCGGGTGCAGCCGGCTCTAGACCTGAGTGGAGTAGGAGCGGTGCAGCGTGCCGTGCGCTGCGCGAGCCGCACACTGCGCTGAGTGCTGCTCCGGCTGGTCTAGACTGCGCTGGAGACGGAGCGAGCCCGTGTGCAGACACGCAGGCGGTCGGGGAACCGATAGGGCTGATGGTCATGTGATCTCGCCGAACGGAGTGCCCCGCGGAGTCTGCAGGGAGAGACAGCAGGTGGCGAGGGAGAGAGAAGAGAAGTAAAGAAAAGAATAATCAAGAGCAATGCACTGGAATGAGGCGGGAACAGAGAGAAAAGAACCAAACGGGACAGAACAGAAATAAGGCAACAGAGGGCGAGAGGTGAGGGGCGGAGGCAGAGGTTAGAATGGCTGCACGTAGGTGTTGTAAGCGGGGGAGGAGGTGGACAGGGCGGGATGCTGCAGAGAGGAGAGAGGGAGTGAGACAGAGGAAAGAGGTAGTCAGGAGAGGATTAGCGACAGACACCACAGGACACTGCAACAACAAACCTCACAAGTAAACGCCACAACTTGTGTCAGTATATTGATCAGAGAGGTAAGTATGTTGAGCTCGTTGACAAATCACTCTGAGGGACATTGTTGCCCAGTTCCTTGGACAAAATCAACTTTAATGTGCTCGAGGCATTAAATTATCCAACTTAATGCTGCTGCACTACAGGTTTTATCCTTTTTTCAAGCCATGAAAGTCCGAGGTAGTTGAGCACAACCTGTCAGCTTCTCGCAATACAACTACAACTACAGCTCATCCCAACTGTTTACAAGAACTAATAAAATCCACATTTCTGGCATGTAAACAGCAGCGTTAGAAGACAAAGTGAAGCAGGGCATACCGCCAAAGAAGTAAATTGCATTGATTTAGACTCTTGCTTCTCCTCAAGGAGCATTCAGGGAAATCAGGCTTCAGAAGGGGTTTATTCTGACAGAAACCAACTGTCCTGACTTCTGCATGATACCTCATTACCCTCAGGACCCTTTATTATGCCCTTATTCTATGTAAATAAATACCAAGAACAAAGTTTGGAAACTGAGGGAGCAGGAGAGACGGGTGCAACAGTGTCGGACTAAAACATTGTCTCGTAAACAATGCTGTAGTTAGAGCTCCGCCTTACCTAGACTGGCCCTTACCTGAGGACCGCTTAACTTTTCCAAAGGGCTCTCCACACAAGGCAGCGTCACCATGGGAACCCCCAGCATGGAGTCAGGTCGCTGGGCTCGAGCAGGAGGCCCACTGGCTTGCAGCCGCTGGAAGTTGTTGATCACGCAAGTCACCTACACAAGGAGAGCCAAGAGAGTGCAAGTAACATAACCGTGTACAGTACAGTAGGCATCTATGAATCTTTCTTTCAGGTATGAAATATATTTTAAAATGATGGTCTGTAAGATTGCAAAAATGGGGAGAGAGAAAGAAAGGTTGGACCTGAAAGCCACTTCTAGTTTCCTCCTGATTAGACCTGACAGGCCACAAGAAAGCTCGTCTCATTGGTCAAAGCGATGGCACCGGGAATTCTGATAGGTTGGGAGGGACTTTAAAAATGTACATAATTATTTAATATTACTTACATTACGTCAATCAATCAATCAACCAATGTCGAATTGCAGACCCAGACAATCAATTAAATGCATCTGCCAAATGTGTAAAACCTTTAAACTTACAGACTATCACTTTAAGCAAACAGTTACATTTCTGTTTTACTCTTATTTGATTCGTATGTAGCTCAAACACTTGCAGTGAGTATGAAGCTTCTCAGAACATGACAATCTCCATAATGTTCGAATATCAAAATGATAGAACACATTTTTCTACCGTAAACCCGTCCGAGTTGGATGATTTACATTGCATTTCGACAGCCATAAGTGTGTACACTGCCGTAAATTCCATCCAAAATGCCTAAACGTTTTGCTAAAGCAGATGGCGATACCTGTGAGCATATGGTTGAGAGAATAGGGGAGATAAAAATAATGAGCCACAGGGCCATTTGGATATGAATGTTACTGTTGCAGTCCGTGTTTTACAGGTTCATAAAGTCTCAGTGATGTTTAGGCATAAAGCAAGCACCGGAATCATCTTATTAAACTAAAGAAGCAGAGTATTTGATTCAGCCAGCTCCAAATAGTCTTGCACAAAGATGTCATTCCCACAGAAACTCATTCACGTAAACAATAAAGTACCAGGAAAACAGCGATGGCAGCCCCTGTGAAGAATCCAGCCAGCACGTCTGCCCAGTGGTTGCGGTACTCGGCCACTCGGACCACCCCCACCAGCATGGCCAAGCACAGCAGGGTCAGGCTGATGGTGGGCTTGGTCAGTCTGGTGCCTTTGGTCTTGAACACCAGAGTCACATACATCTGCAGGAAACACACAACATGAGAGTGATTACAATCCAGAAACACTTTTATTTTATTGGAGCTGTTCATAAAAGTAGAACTACTGACAGTGGGGCATCACTAAGTACCTCTGGGCACTTCGGCATTTATATTTCACGTTCTATAACTTAACCTCTTAACCCCCACCTTAACTGAGTGCATTTTCTCCAGTTCAGCTTTACCAAAATCTAAAAGGTTACAGCCTTATAGGCCAGAGTAACGCCTAATTTGCTTGCATTGTTGCTGCGTTGTTATTGCTTTATTGTGGCGTTTTCGTCTAACATTTTTGTCACATTTCCATGACTTTTCATCGATTTTTGTCACTTTTTTTGTTGCATTTTCGTTGCTTTTTTGCCACTTTTCTGCTACTCTTTTGTGGATTTTTGGCACTTTTTCATCTCTTTTTTGCCACTATTTTGTTGCGTTTTGATCACTTTTCTGTTGCTCTTTTGTGGCCTTTTCATTACGTTTTCATCACATATTTTTGTCACTTTTCATCGACTTTTCCCCCCATGTTTTTGTCGCTCTTTTGTCGCATTTCATCCTCGTTTTTGTCATTATTTTGACGCTTTTTTTCAAGACGCTTTTAGATTCGGGTAAAGCCAAACTGGAAATAATGTGCTCGCTTCAGGTGGAGGTTAAGAGACGTGTTAAAGAGGGGGTATTATGCTTTTTTCAATCACATAGCACCAGTCTATAGCATACTACAATGATGACGGAACCTTCTGTTGGTCTGTATATGCAGTAAATTAAAATAACTGCCTTGAATAAAATTGCTCTCTCAAAATGGCTGTACTGAATGTCTTGAAATAGGCCTCTGTCTCTTTAAGAAGCTTTCCGACACGCCCCCTTCAGCACACTGCTGTGGCATTTAAACAACAACACTGTGCGGGGAGGGGGCTCTGCTGAGCTGAGGAACAGTGGTTGGTGGCTTGGCTGGTGACAAAAGGTCCAGAGGCGTCTCCAGGAGGTGGGGGCGTTCCTAGGAGGACTGAGGCATAGCTACACCTAAAATGGCTGCCGTCTAAGTTTTTACTGATTACTCAAAGATATGTGAATGAGCCAAGGCAACACTCCAGGCATGTGTTTAATGAGGGAATGACATAATAACATGATATAAAGCTTGAAAAAGTCGATTTTACATAATACCCCCCCTTTAAATAATGTATATGTATGGAAATAATTGTCTATATTTTTTTTCCAAATCCATGAAGAACTATAAAATATAAAGTGAAATCATGCCTCAAACTCAGTCCTGCGGCGTTAACGGCCCACATTCACTCACCACTGTGTACACCGCTGAGTAGACACTGAGCGCCGCCTCCTTAGATGGGAAGGACTTCCTGGCTGCCATGACGATGAGCGGGTTGCCAGTGCAGGCGCGGCGCTCTGTGATGTACTGGAGCGTGGACTGGCAACCCAGAGCGGTGTAGTTGGGCCTGCACGCAGACAGGAAGTGAGGCGTCTGGTTTCCCGTGACCACCTGACCGGCGTTGGCAAAGATGGTGGTGGTGAAGAGGCCAAATGCGTAGACGCCTGGACGAGACGTGTTATAACAAGTGGAAATGTTTTTAGTGGCGCCACTTGAAATAGCCTCACACATTATTATCAGCTCAAGTGTGACATGGCACCTTCGCGTTTTGCCACTATGCAAATTTGTGAGCATTTTAATTTTATCAACACAATCTCCTCGCTCGCAGATTATTGTGCAGTTGAAATCGAATCAACAACAAAAAATACTCGATTTTAAAATGGTTTGAAATGCTTGAGAGGTTTTATGACTCTCGGAAATGTTTGTGAGCTCCCTGAATAGCTGCTGAAACACAGACATCGATAGAATAACCTTTTTAAGGTATAAACAACCTGGACAAAAGACACTATTTTACTACTCCCCAGTTTAGACAGTTTATAGATAGATATGTAACCGCAAATGAGTCCCCTTTGCAATTTGAATGGTTGAATTAAAGTACTAAGTAACTTGTTTACCTCAATAAATCCTTTTCGTAGTCCCTCTGGAGGTAATACAAGTGTTAATGGGATGATTGGGGGTCTTTCTCCCTCTGGTGTCTCTGGTCAGAAAACCACAATTGCAGCTTTCACAGCTGCGACCCGGCAGCCCCAATACACACTAATGGAATCACGATCAGAAGAAGCTATCAGGCTAATGGGCAAAGCTAACTATGGGATAGCCCCACTTTCGCAGTATTTACAGCCAAGTTTGAGTGAAAAATAATATCTCCATTGTGTAATTGGATGTACAATATCCCTCTCTCCCTTTGTCTTTTCTGTCAGCGTAGTATTTACTCTCATGGACAATTAATGAGTAAAAAGAACCGCAACATGCTACGACACCTGCAGTGGCGCTTATGGCCTCTAGGGGCATGAGTTACTTAGTTATGCTTTTATGCAAATTGCAAAAACTGCAATTACCAAGTTACTTTATTTTTTGCAAATAACAAAACTATACATGTGAAAAACCCTTCTAATTAATAAGACAATCTCTAAAACTTGCCATCTTAATTAAGCACACTTTAAACAATGGAGGGAATAACAGGTCTTTGAAGACTTTATGTGTGCCTCTATATTTGTAATGTATCAGTCCTTGTGAACAGCTTTAGAACAGATGGAAACTGGCACGTTTGCTACAATCTGGCTTGTTAACACTGCAGCTGTTGCAGATGTTTATTAAAATGCACTGTTCCTGTGAAATGAATTAATGAAATAAAAGTTTACCGAGGAAGCGAATGATGCGTCTGAGAAGAGGGTTGAAGTAGCAGCAGTCCGCTGTCACAATGGTCTTCTCCTGAGTCCCTTCTGCCTTAGTGAAGAAGGCACAGAGCTCTCCAGCCAGAATCTGCACACACCACAAAAGCAGGAGCGAACAGTGACTTAAACTTACATTTAAACTTATATTTTATAGACTTGGAAAAGAACGGCAGATGAACAATGTCATACTGACTGGTGCTATATACATGTTGCCCACTGTACCAAGGCTTTACCATCACGCTTGTCCGATGGCATCAAAATCTGGGGGGAAAAAATCTGTTTTTGTCACAAACTGATAAATAGGATTGACCATTGACAATAACACATGTCCCAGTATTGGTTCATAAACCTCACATACGATGGACTACACAAAGTACTGCTTTTTGTACACTAGGTCAAAAAAAGATTTAAAAACAAGTCAGGAACCGGGTCTCAAACATCGATGTAAAGATGAAATAGAATCATTTGCCTAATGACACAAAGGTAGAGTCAGCAGTGGGAATGGGAGTTTGCTCCCCAAAATTCTGTGAATGCCCTGTACTGCTTTGATGTGTATCAATTTAATAAATGTATGTATGTATTATGTAAAATGCTTGAAAGGCATTGTTTGAATAGGCCAGACGATGTTTTGTGGGGGAAAGATTTGATCAGCTGTAGTCATCTCATTACAACATGCGTCAATTTGACACAAAAAACATAATCCACTAATCCTGCAGAATTTTAAATTGCTTAGCTCAACACATGAACAGACTTAGAGACAAAAGTGTGATGACTACAAAGTAATCCCTAAAGCAGCCGTCAGACAAATGGGGGAATTTTAAGTTCTTGTAGTAGAAAGCACAAATTATGGAAGGGCCAAACATCCCAAGTGTTGCTCAAAGTAACAAATGCCGTGTTGTACATATGTCCTAACAGGAGGTTTGGGGAAATTTTTAAAGAAACTTACTGTACCTTAGCAGCTATTTGATATTTCGATGTGTGCCAGAATATTTCTCAAAAATCATGTTGAGGGGCCGGAGAGTACTGACTCTTTGTTGTGAATTTCTTCCGTCAAGTACCTCGCTAATCCCTTTACCCACAGCACATGCATATAGTTCCACGTTTGACTTTTGCCCAAATTCAGCCCGAGGCGCATTTAGGCGTGTGTACTGTAGACAGGTCCAGTACTTAAAAGCTTTAATACGAGACGAGGGGCCAGTCAGCGCTGCGGATCTGTGAAGTGCGTGCCCGCTCTGCCGCTTCCCTCCATTAGCCGCACACTTCCCTACTGAGCATCAGGAGCAGCCATCTCCTGGCCAAAAAAACTGCATGAAATCTCAACCACTTTAATCAGAGGCGGTGTAGGGCCTGTTAAAACTGTGGACAAACATTTAGCGGGCAATTAGATGAGCTTATGGCGGCAGTTTCCATGGAGACGTGATGTGTAGAGCGATGGAGCGATGAAGCACAGTGAGGGGGATAATAGTGGTGCCGCTGTCAGTTTTCGGGCGAGTGCTCTTGAATAGGTTGCATTTGGGTGAGGTGCAACACAGAAGTGGCTTTGGAGCTTTGGGGATAGTAACCTATAAAGTTATTTTAGTCATAACTGTTCTTTGCCTGTACCTGATTTCCTTTTTGAGTTCATCACAACTTTGGAAACGACTGGTCTAACAAGTATAGAATATAAGTCACACTTTTTATATAGTTTGGCTGGAGATGCGACTTATACTCAGGTGCGACTTATATATCAAAATATATAATCCCACACTGTTTGTTATTTTCACACTGACAGCCGCTAGAGGGCGCTCTCGGCTTTTGTACCAGTATCTGCTACTCCTGTGCCACTAAAGATTTTAAAAACGGTAATTGAGCAGCAGATAAAAAGTGTGGAGTGTGCGTGAAACTTGTGAGGGACTGACAAAAAGCGGTTACTGCAATGAAGAAAACAAAATAAAAGCTAAAAGCTAGATGGCCACAGCTAGAAGAACAAGTTTGCAAATAGGTGCTTGGGACAGCGTGCTGCCGGGAGAGGCTTGTCAACAGTGCAGTTACGCCTCCGTGTCTAGGAAGTTGCCAAGGCTCGTGCGACTTATACACCGGAGCGACTTATAGTACGGAAAATACGATAAGATAATAAGAGAAAATACGATTTGCAATTTATTATACAATTATTACAATACTCTTAAATTTGTTTACATGAGTGATCTAAAAATGATCAAATGATGTGTTCTTATAGTCATATCATAAACATGGTCAATCTGAAAACTTCACACTCAAAAAACTGCAGCTCCTCTCCGTAAACCGCCACACCAGCGCAGAGACGTGAGCACTTCTCCATGTGTTAGTAACAAAGTGTGGAGCTGTCAGTGGCGTCCAATTAGACATCAAGTCAACACTGAGAGCTCTATCCGTCTCTGCACTGCACGGAACAGAGGCTGGCACCAAAGGGGAGATAAAGTCCCAGCACCTGCTCTGGCGCGGTAATTATAGCCTCTCATGATATTATTGCTGACTCAAATTGAACAATAACTGGGTAAAGAGAAATCTCCAAAACAACATTGTTTTTAATTCTGCATTTAATTCTAAATCCGTCATTTGAAGCCTCAACAACTCAGCCTGCTGACCTGCAGCCTTGCTCATTGTTTGTCTCTTGTTATTGTTCATTGTGTCGTCGTATTGCAGATCTCATATTGGGATACTTTTAGAACGTTATCTTATTTTGTAACACTGATCTTAACTCTTTGTTGTTGTCGTTTCTCATTCACTCCATTTGTTTTCTTGACTAGACTGAAAAGTAGGTTAGACAGTCTTTGTCTCGCCACCTCCAAATGTATCCAGCACAATTTCACGCTCCCATTTTGTTGTGAACCTGCCATGTTTCAAATCCTTAGAAGCTGGAATCAGTGGGACAGCCCGCTCCTACTCGGTTATTCCCTTACGCTGCGGGCCTGTCTATAATTTTACACCTTGAGCTTATGTATTTTGCACAGTCTAACTTTGCACGTGAACTCAAACTTTGAACAAGAATGCATTTTGGAAAAGCACATTTACTTGATTCTGTCACTGTGATAGGGAATTATCATAAGTTATTATTGACAAATGCCTTATTTTTAAAGAAAAGAAGGCTGTCTATTTTGAAATGTATAAAGGTCTTATACTATGCTTCACTTGGGCTTTTATAACAACTTTACACAGCTAGTCTTGGTATTTTTTGTTGTATAATTGTTACGTTAATGTTAAGTTATACAACATGCCAGCAGAGGGCACACATTATTACCATGGACGGGATCACATTCTTTGGTGAAGGCGCCTTGACGGTACAATTGAGAGAAACATAGAAATCTTGAGAGCAGATAGGCAAACTGTCTGAGTATACAGGATTACTGAGCGCCAGGTATGTTTTGATGAGGACATATTATAATAACAGGGTGAAAGTTTGAAAGCAGGTCTATTTAGCTGCATGCATTTGACATGGGAAAGCTTTTCATCACTCTAAATTAATTACATTTTGTGTTTTATTGATTTTGGTTTAAGTGCAATTTGATGTACTTTAGCATTTCCTGTTCGGTAAAACCCTTTGAATTAGTTTGGGTACAGACAGTGCTCTACAATTAAACCCTTCTTTCCTAGATAATGAGACACAGAAGCCTCCCAATGAAACTAAACACTGACTCAATATCAGTTCATAAATAACCAGGAAAAAATACCACCAAGAGTTGACCATGTCATGTTTACTTTCCATTTGGCCATGATTACATGAAAATATACTCCAGTGTTCCAACTGCAAAGATAAAGTATTCATTTAAACAACAAATAGAGCAACTTGTGGATATACTGAGCATATACAGTGTAATGGGTACCAACAGTCTTCATTTTTGTTGCTTTCAAGCACAAGCTGTTCACTGCAGACAGTACTTCTCGTCACTGTTCCTCTGTCAGTCTTTTGTCTTCTAGAATTTGACTCTTTATTTCAAGTTCTGACAGCTGCAATACAAATTGATGTGCGCACAGAGTGACAGACATAGCTCGAGGATATGGTTGCAGTTATTATTTATAAGAGAAATACAAATTGTAAAAAAAAAAAACCTGTTTTCATGGGAGCAGTATAAAAGATAAGGTCATCCCATGTAAACGATGAGACTGGATATGATTCTGCTCGGAAATATGTGCATACTTGAATGGGTCTCATCACTCAAATAATGAGAAAAAGGCTTTGCAAACCTTCAGAAACAGCATGTTCTTTTACGATCTACCAAAGATTCCTATCAGTTTCTAATGGCTGTGTCACGGTACATCTTAAGGTCTATCGTACATAATCTCTCCTTTCTGTATCTCAGTGTAGCTGACAGAGTCGGCCCATAACGAGAGCTTTGGTTCAAACCTGCAAACAAGGCTAATCCTCAGCAAGATCTGAAGAAGGTCCAATCAATGATGTGACACCCAAATGTAACCACCACCTTCATCTTCCAGATTAAACTTTGTGTTTTCTACATATGATATCGCAAGTAATGCCTCAATTAGGAGTCCCCCTCCCCCATTTGCACCAAGGGTTTGAGAATAAACATTTTCAATTACTTTCATAAGTCAATTGAATAAAAAGTACCTTTATTTAGATGCTGGATTTGCCAAGTACCGTAAATCCTCTAATATATGCCGGGGCCTTTATTTACTCAAGCACATCCAGGACCAGGCCTTTATTGGAACCAGGCCAAAAGAGACAGGCCTTTATTTCTATTTGAGCAAAACGGACTACCAGTAGAATGAAGAAAAACGAGATTTGTGTCCATTTGAACCTAAAATATTAGGTTCCTTTATTAATTAACATTGCAAACACTCTCCCAGCGGCTGGAACATTGACGCTTTTATTTTGTAGGGACAACAGGAAGTGTTTCGCTGCTGTTAGCGGAACATTGACATCAATGTCACTCCAGGTTTCTCTTTTTTTCTTTTTTTCTTTTTTTTTACCGCGGACCGGATTATTTGTTGTTATCTCGTGTAAAAGGCGAGTTTAGACCGAGCGTTTGTGTTTGTGATCGATCATAAAGCAAACCCGAGAGAAGACGAGACGCTCGAGCCGATCGGAGGAGTTACTTTGAGGTGTGGAACTTACCTGCACACGGAGCCGCTGGATGTGCTTTGAGGACGCGATGGTGACTTTATTAAAACCCTGGAGGGTCACACAACATTTGTTGCTTGCCCTGTTTCCAAAAATAGTCACAGAAGGTTTGAAAAGTGGCTAAATCTGTCTCAAAGTTACGCTGGAATCAGCTCCACTCCGCAGCGCTCCCTTTACAATATCCCTCTCTCCCTTTGTCTTTTCTGTCAGTGTAGTATTTACTCTCACGGACAATTAATGAGTAAAAAAACGAAACATGCAACGACACCTGCAGTGGCGCTTATGGCCTCTAGGGGCATGAGTTACTAAGTACTGTTTTACTGTAAGTATTAGGGATAGGTTTGGACTATGCTGACTTTTTATGATGACATGACAGATGGAGTGCCGAATATTTAGGGCTTTCCACATTGCAGCAGTCAGTTTAGTCAGTTTAGTATGGTATCTCATGATCTGCTGCACAAAGGTGATCTAAATGAGTCAGCTGACTCTGTGGAGTCACTGACTGCCGGTGGACGTCTTAAAATGATGTTAGAGATATTGATGGGGTTTTGTGTGTGGGATCACCTACAGACAACAATTACTTTCAACGTGCGTGTACTAGCCACGCCCTTTCATCACTGTTTGTCTGAAACTAAGATTGTTCTCAAATGCATGTTGTTTAGTTCAGTCTTCTTTCAAAAATTCAACTGCAATATAAATACTTGTCGGAAAAAAAAACTTAAATATTTTATTTTCTAAAATTGTGCAGCTCCCAATAATGCTAAAAAATATAAGTTAATGAATTATGATTGCAGTAGATTGAGTAGAACTGATGGAAAAATATAAAGCCAGTATTTGATCGTATTCCAAGGCCCCTGAGCACATCCTGTCGTGCGCCTCATTAGGCAGAGTTAACAGCGCAGGGCCCAAACTGTTTACCTGTGTACAGCTCAGCGTTTCGGGGCCTTGAGGTGAAGTGAAGTATAAAAGAAAGACGTCTAACACAGACAGACAGAGGGCAGTTGAGCATGAAGGTGAGACTTTTCTTCTGGGGCTGCTCGGAGAGTCCTGGCGTCACGGCTCGGCTGGCATCAACGTTATGACTGAGAGCACTCTGACAGCAGGCATTAGCAGAGCACAAACACAGACATACAGCCCACAAGAGCACTGTAAAGCTTAACGCACACCAGAACGCAGCGCACTGCGGCACGTCAACTGACACGCGTCCATGTGGGATTTCAAACACACACTGGAGCGCACCGCGTCACGGCACTTCAGAGGCTTTTCTCAAACGGTGCGGGGCTTTACACACGTGGTTTATACATTTATGATAAAAGAAGACACGTGTTGTAAGAGAGAGAGCAAATGTGGCTCTTTTCTGCAGGTTAATAGCGAGTTGGCGACAGAGACGAGTTGCATGCTTCCCCTGATGCCTGAGCCCTGATGATGGTTTCTCTGTCTCCGTGGCTTCTCTCGTTCCTCCAAACAAAGTTTATGGCGGTCTCTTTGTCTGCCACAGGCCAGACCCGCCTCTGTGCCTCTGCAGGATGGTTAAAAGCCTGTGTTTTCCTCCACGGCGCCGCGTCTGGATTCAGCAGATCTGAATCGTGGCGCGGGGTCCCGCGTCACTGCAACCTCGGTGTTCGTTCTCTCATAGAAAATAAAGGAGGAGTCAAAGCGTCTCAGTGTGCGTTGGCCTTAACACAGTGAGGGCCGTATGTCATTTATGATGGTTTACAGTATGCTCTCACAATAGGCTGACATGGAAATCTCATGTCACGAGTGACTTGGCTACATTTCAGTCTTTTGCTAAACAAGTTTGTTTTTGTTTTTATTAATTAACATTTTTGCAATGTTATGTTTTTATAGCTGATTTCTATGGTAATTGTCAATTTAAGATTCAATCTTGTACCGTGAATTATATTGCAAACTGTAGCATAAAGCAACGGTTTGGTAAAAAAAGAGGCATTCACATGCAGTTTATTTGAGATGTTTAATTCACTTCATCAGTAGAATATTAAGGACTTTCCTGAAGGATAATCCAGACTCTGAGTTTTTGACTCATTAGATGAAATAAAAGGAGGACATGTGGATCTAAGGCTTGATCATTGACTTTGCTGAAGACGTGTACAGGAAAATGCCAGGAGTTAATTTCAGATTGTTATTCTTATCTGGTGCAGTGCAGCCGTCAAGTACACATTGACTTGTTGGTACCATTTGATCAATGGGAGCATTGATCAAATGGTGATTAGGTGTTAATTGGATTCAAAGCATTCGCAACAATATTGAGGTTATACAAGTGTCATTAGCAAAAAGCTAATGAGACAAACTAAACATTCTTTACACGAACCAATCTTTAACAGACAGGAGGCTGATGTGCAAACATGGAAACAAATGTTACAGAGACTAAGGTCAATGAAAACGTACAAGAAATAGATCAAAGTTGTACTTATAGCAATAATGTTAAAGGAATAGGCCACCGTTTTTACATACTGAGATATGTTCTTACCTTAGCTTAGATGAGTTGATTCGTACCTGTCTGGTCTTTGTGCGTGCGCTCAAGTTCGAAGCTTCTTTGCTTATTTGGACATTATGTTTGCCTGGATACTTAATTCGCCTGAACTTTACATTGTCTTATTTACTGCTCTGTTTTATTGCCTTAATGTTCGGTGCAGCCCTATGAGGCAACTCCTGTTGTGATATTGGGCTATACAAAACCATTGATTGATTGAAGCTACCAAGTTGTTCCACGTTTTCCCTATTTAAATACAGTTACGTGAAAAGTTTCACGATCCAAGTATAGTCACACAAAATTAAACATGTCGATTTTCTAAGCGGATAAAAAGGGGCACTACTAATTGTGAGGCGTAATAACACCTGAAGTACTTTTAAGATATTACTGTGCGGACGTCGAAGTACTCCAGGTGTTATTACACCTCACAATTTAGTGCCGCTTTTTATTCGCTTAGAAAATCGACATGTTTAATTTTGTGTGATTATACTTGGATCGTGTAACGTGTCACGCAACTGTATTTAAATAGGTAAAATGTGGAACAACTTGGTAGCTTCTAACTTCAACCCAGTTTGGAGCCATACCTTTGCTGGGAGAGGCTAAATGCTAACAAAGACCAGACAGTTACGCATCAACTCCTCTAAGATAAGCTAAGAACATATCTCAGTATGTAAAAGCAGTGGCCTATTCCTTTAATGTTAATTTAAATCTTCTTGAATGTTTAGAATAATAAAAAATGGATATCAGAGTAAAGACTTGTTTCCGATTTGGTGTCAGAATCATAGATTGCTATTGTTTGGAATGAAATTGGCTGGTATCACACATCATTATGGTGAGAAGTTTGCTTCCACAGTTTGATCACTTTAGGTCCAGTGGACATTCATCATCATACCGTGGTAAAAGCAATATTGGCATAAAAACTAGGTCAACTTTTCTATAGAATATTATTCGTTTTTTTCCCCAAAGCAAGATTCAAAGGGAAACCTTGAGGTTAGTGCTCAGGGCAACGCTGTAAAGTTGTTCAACTGATTCGCCATACCGAGGCCAACTCTGTCCACCAGGAGGTGTCAAAAACTTGTGTCAGCTTTTTCAGGCAAGTGACTTTTACAAACTTTGTTTTGACTCACAAGAAGTGCACAGTATTTAATTTTTTATTTTTATGGGGAATTTTAAGAAAATGCGAGTTTTAATTTTTTTTTTTTTTCTTATAATCTGTCTGTTGTGGACTCCAGCTTCCACAACCAAAACATATGTATATTGTTTTAACCAAGGTCAAGCTGCAGCCTTTAGATAAAACCAAACCCGTCCGGACTCTTGACAGGACCCATCTTTTATAGTTTGTGGTTTTTCATTGTTTGGTCCTTCTGGTCATTGCATTATTGTCATGAATCAGTGGGACTGGCACAGACATTGTGTTTTAAATATACTGTAGCAGTATCTAGTTAACATGGAAGATAATAGAATGTGCAAATGGACCTGTCTGTGTCAGTGGACAGCTCCTGTTGAAATGGGAAGAGTGATTGATGTTTTTAATTAGATTTCTGGCCCCCCTTGGAAGCTGACAGTGTCTGAAGTGCTCTCTTTTGGACTATCAGGGCAAAGCACCAGACCAATATACTGTCTGTGATTTAGATTCAGTGACTCAGTCGGGAGACCCCTCTGTACCATCTATTTGTTGCTATTGATGGCTGTGCATATGTAATTACCATCTTCAAATAAAGTGACACATGAATAGTGTGTTGCTAAGCAACAGAAGTCAATGATGGACGTAAAGTTCTTCACCAAAATGTAAAGGTCAGGACTGTTTTTCGTGTTTGAGATCCACAGACACCACCACAAACAGAGGGGCTGAGCATCATGGGCCCATTCACAGCAACTCCTCTCTCCACTGGGCCTCTGTCAGGTTAGAGCAGACCAGCACTGCACTAATGTGCTGTGAGCCACAATAATACACGTGTGTAATACACAGAGCCAGAGCTCCCATTGCTCATGAGTGGTGATACAGTCTGGAGCTGAGGAACATTTCAATAACCTCTAGATATCAGTGTGTGGTCCGACTGACTGTGGAGTGTCACCTTCAGTATGTTACTGCCCATCTTAAGATTTAGGAGCGAGGTCGTGTACACACCTGAATATGTAACTTTTGAACTGAGAACAGGATACTTACTCCATTTGTACTGATAGCCTGTGAATCAGCCTGTTTCTGTGAATGCATTATCTGTCTTCGCACTGGCCAGAAACAGCAGCACAGAAGAGCATAGGGCTTTGTGCTTGTAGGCTGGTTTTGTCCTCTTTTTGTGCTCTGTTGGGGATGTAAGCTGTGCGGGATGTCTGTGCGTAGAATCATCGGCAGGTGTTGTGCATTTCACGCTCACTGCTCCCCGCCTTACTGGGGGCTTGACAGCCCCCCCCCCCCCCCAGTCTCTCACAGACACCAGCACATGTTCATGCCCTCATCTCTGTTCTGTCTCGCTTTTGTGTTGCGCTGTGCCTCGTTCTCACCTCTCATCTGGAGTTTTTCATTCTCAGCCGGCATCTGCTGCTGTCATTATCGCTCTGCCTCAGCTCTAACTTTAGCTCATTGTTCTGTTTGGCTCTTCTCTCTCTCCACATGAGTCTCTAATGACCTGCCTGCTCCTTCCTCTTATCTGTCGTGGCAGTCTCACTTCGAATTACTTTCTACATACAGCATTGGTGGGAGTTTCGTACTTTTCATTCATTCATTCATGTTTTTGCAACATCAGCTGAGGAATCAATGCTGAAAAACTTATGGCATCGTTAGTTTTACCACTACATTGAGGTGTCAAAAGAGAAGACTGAAACATGACTTGCAAACTAACAGAATATGCATTTCAGAACATTTTTACCAGGTTTTATACATAATAATTTAGGATGTTGTTTAGCTCCCAACATGTAGGAAGCGCAATAATAATTTGAACCACTTTATATACTCAGCAAACTTTTCCCAAACAGGCCAGTCATGCAAATTCCAACTAATTTCCACAGTGAACATTTCCTGTGCAAGCCTACTCTCCGCATACTCACAACTTAAACTGTCCCATCTGCATGCAAAGGGGGGTCTCTCTAGCACCCTCAAGTCCTCTAAAATTGCTGAAAAGTCAGAAATCACGCCTCGCAGAACGCTGACAACACCCGAAGCAGAGAGCGTCTTCTTACCGTGAGCGTGGGTACGGCCGTGACCAGGGAGTAGATGAGCGCGGGGGGGATCTTGCTGCCGTGGTCCGGACCGGGGTAGGGCTTGGAGAAGCTCTTGTCGTAGCAGAAAAATCCCTGGACGTGCACGGGGAAGGTGTCGGTGTACTCAAAGTAGTAAGCCAGCAGAACCGTCCCGGCCATGATCACCAACTGGAAATAGAACATTATCCCCGGGGTTAGGACGCCGGAATGAGACGGGCGAGTTGAGGAGCGATGGAGAGCCGGTGAGACCCCCTAAGTTGTGTGTCGGGAGATGCATAGGAGATTCGTAACACACACAAAATGAAAAAAAAAAGCATGAGCTCAAAAATTGCAGAGAGAGAAGATGAGCGCTGGTGGAAAAAAAAAAAAGAAAAGAAAAGAGGAGCGAAAGAGTGAGGGAGGGGAGGAGTAAGAGGGAGGAGAGGGGTGCAGCCGCCCGCCGTCCTCGCTGCCACTCTGCATCTACTACAGAGTGGAGCGAGCGAGGCGCGGGGAGGACACACCCCTTCCGAGGGATCACATGGAAGCCCACTACAGGATGAAATATGAATGGTGGTCAATTCACGTCATATGAACGAGTATGTATGCTTTGTGCGTGAAACACTATCTGCCCCACACTTACTGCACGTCCATGGCAGAGCTCACGTGCAGTGGTCAGTGAAGCAACATAATCAGGGCTGTCAGCTGGGGCGCTTCGTATTCTGTCCTGCTGATATAATGGAGTAAATGGGCGAAAACCGAGCAGTATGGCCATATTTATGGAAAGAAAGAGGCTGAGTTGGTCGGTAAATATAACGTTGAGTGATATTTTCGGATATCAAACCAGCTCGGGGTGAACAGTTTACAGATCTCCAGTTGTTTGCAAAGGATCGTTCACGGCCTGTACTGTATATGAGTCTTTCAAATGTCCTCGGTGTTTGCGAGACAGCCCCATTGACTGAACATACTGCGATTTCATGTACATCTGGTTAAAGTCAAAATTACTACCCACTTAAAATTGTCCCCCTGAGACTGAGTGTTTGTGAGCAAAACAATAACGTGTGTGTGGGTGAAGAGTGGGCCAGTACAATGCTATACTAGTGCTTTACAAAAAAAAAAAAAAAAGTGTTCCCACTCTTGTATCAGGCCCCCATATAATCTTTTCTCTTTTCTCTCACATGCAAAATACACTCAGGAGAACTGGTGTTTTAATATATTCTATTATTTTTTTACCCCGAGGGCTGCATGCTTTTGTGTCATTTGTTTCATGGTGAGAGTCGAACAGAGGATTTAGCTGTGGATTAAATCATATTAGTAGAGGCTTGGCAGGGGGAGCAAAAATAAACACACTTTAGAAAATAAAGGTGGTGCAAGTGTTACACAACCTCAAGAGAGGTCTGTAATGCTGTTTTGCGAGTTAGTGAACAGGTCATCTTCTTCCTGTCTCGCATTTAAAGCTACACTGACGAACGTTCCAGCTTTTTGTACATGTTTTTTTTTTTTTTTTTTTTTTTTTACGTCATAAGAGCAACTTGCACAAAATACTGCATCAGCTACATCAAACCTGCTCCCAATGAGTTTCTATATAACACTCTATGTCTGCTTATCAATAAAGAAGCATTTAGGCATTATATTTAAACCTAATGTTTGGCTACATCTGCAGTGAAAGCAAAAGCACAGACACCTCCATGGAGACGAGCTGGGGACGTCCCATTTCCAGGCAAATTTCTTTTTTGTGAGCGCTTTAATGTGAAGAGAAAAAGAACAACAACCATAACTCAATGTGCCGGAAAGGTTCAGTCGCTGACACTGACCAACATGAGGGCAGAGGTACAATGCTGCCTCAAGCGCTAACAAGTAGAAGTCAAAACCTTGTCTCTAACATTTACCAAAACAAATGCAAGGGGCATCATATTACTGCAAACAAGCCCTGAGCCAAAAGGCTTATGTCTATGTTTGTAGCGTGGGGTTGTTCCTGCAGTCAAAATGACGAGCCTGGTTTGAGAAAAATATAAATGCTCTTTTGTTTTTTACTTTCAATCCCCATTTATTGCACATAAATATTCAATGAGCCGACTGCAGTGTTTCTCCACCTTTTCAAAGCACCACTCTAGCAGAATGTGCTGTCCCGTATTAGCGTGCCTATAGGGACTCTACAAGTGTAAAGCCAGGGGAAAAGCTCTACTCATGTAGCCTTCACACATTAATTCCACAAAATGCTATTTCTTTGGGAAAAACGGTTATTTTATCATAATTACTAACCACTTATTACCTTCCCGTCACACTCTCTAATCTGTGTCTCTTTGGCCACCATCCTACATATATTGTAATCGCTTACACACTCACACACGGTAAGTGAAGTGTCTTGCTCAAGGAGACACCAATGTTATGCTCTGGTTGGGGATGGAACAGAATGGAAGCTTATGTGTAGAGCACTTTTCACAGGACACAAGTCACCCAAAGCGCTTCACACAGTTTATAGTCCGGTTCACAGTGTAATTTCGCTAGATTTTTGTGGAGAGGTTCACAACTATACACTGAACACTTTTTTAACTAAGCAATCAGAAAAACAATGTTTCCATTTGCTCTGATATGTAAAAAAAAAAAAAAAAGCGATAATAGTGATAATAAATTGAACGAACATTTATATGGGGAGTAAAAAACGTACAGTAGTTTGGTGAAAATTCCATTTGGTCGTTCCAGTCAAAAAGTAAATGAAACCCTTGTCATATGTTTCATGGAGTTACCGTAGCGATGACCAGAACTCCCCATTCACTCTAATGGAAAATGGTAAAATTGCATAATTTTATCACATGACAAGGGCAAATGGAAACATTGTTTTTTATCATTGCTTATACCTTGAGGTTTCCAAAATATATAGTTTTCATACTCTCCACCAACATCTAAATATAGTGAATCGGACTATTAGGGGATTTGTACTTCATTCACTCCACGACACAGCAGGCCAAACAACAACCAAATGCTTCTCAAAAATGTATATAGTCACAGATATACACATTACAGTTGTCAATCTTTATAAATTCGGAGGGAAGATTTACGAGCTCTCGTGCAAAAAGGCTGATCCTCCACTTTTTCGCTGCCTACTTACTTAGACTGTCAACACTTCACTTCCCTTGCGCTCAGCTAAATATTTCATAGCTCTAAACTTTCCAAGCGAGAGCTGAATGTACCACAGGGCCGTGTTAGCGCGAGGCTGTACAAATGTAGCAACAACACTGAAACAACGGCTAAAGTAGGCACCGAGATGGAGATTGTGTTGGGAACAGTTTGGGCATGTTCCCGTGGAACAGAAAGAGCCCGTGGCACATACAGGACCCTCATGTGGAGAGCAAATGTGCCATGCTTAAAATACACTCTCTAGCCCTGGTAACCTGGATCCATGTTGTTACCTGGTCCAAGTAACACACATAATGACACAGTGACGTCATGGCAACACTCATGGCAATATCTTGGATCATGGATATCAGTTTGTTTATATTATAGGGTTAACACCATAGAGTGTAAAAAATAATAACCTCCTCCTCACTCCTCCCCATTTGCCATAATAACCACGTTCAAGGGGGAAATCATGGCGGATTTACAGACTCCTCCTACCCTGCTGTGACGGAGCATGTTCCTAAAAAGGGCATAAGGGCGGGATCTTCACTGTAGACTCGGCCCTCGCGGGGCACGTAGTTCGGTCGTAGCCTCGCCCGCACCATTAGCTCCAACGCTAACGGCCTGTCAATCAAAGTCCGGCCCTCATGAGTATACGAGATTTCTAAAATGTTTCTTACCAGCCGGGTTTCTTCAATTGTGACTAACCCAGCGTTAACACAGGAGGAATATCTAGCTGTACAAAGTTTAGGAAAATTAGAAACCAGGCTTTAAAGTTGTTTTTAACGTGTCTAAAGTGCAATACTTTCCAATGGGGGACTAGCGGCTACATGGAGGTACTACAGCAATGGCAGAGCAATGGCGGCCCCTAGTGTCATGGTCTCGAAGCAGAGCAGCCAGCGGTCATTGGTTAACACTCAACACATTATAAGAACACTCTGTGGCTAAAATGTTGCTATTTATACATTGCCACGGCAGCATTCATTTTACTATAAAAAGTAGGCAACAGCCTACAGTGCTAAATTAATGAGAAAAAGGAGGTTTTGCTCTCCAGTTTGGGACAACAGTGACACATTCTCGATCTTCTGATTTTTGAGAGAAATTATTTTGGAGGATCTGGCAAAGATTGTAGTTGATATAGCGGTGGTTAATGGGTGCGTTCCAGTAACTTATTTGGCCTGTTTTACCAGTCCTTCACACCAGTTCAAAAGTGTTCCTTTAACTGTTCTTTTACAAATGAAGCACTGGAAACAAGTTCAATTTCTCACATGGTCAATGTTAAGTTAAGTTAAGTTTTATTGTTCACATCTAATGAGCTGCAGGACATGTTTTATATTCAATAATCAGGAAAAAGAGAACAGAAGTTATCATTTCTTTATCTCTCAGCAACTCACACAAGTCACAAGAAAATCTCTGCATTGGCAATGAGAGTTTGGGATCTGACTTTCAGGACATCTTTCTTGGACTTGCTTTAGTGAATAGAAAGTTTTTTAAAGGAAAACTAAAGCTAGATTTGCACTACAAACCGGAGTAAAGTGTAGTTTCCAAAATAAATATGACGACAAATAGGGGCTGATGCAATATAACAGAACAAGGCCTCTTGTCTTGCACAGCACTTCAGTTGCCTTTTTCTGAACCTGCAAGAACAATGTACAGGGGTGGCCCTCAAAGCGAGGTCAGGACATAGAGTGTATCCTCGGGAGTGTCAGTCAGGCCTCTTGAGCCAGTTAAAGGCGTGTTTTCTGAAAGAGCAGTTTGGTGTTGTAAAGGCCGGGGTTTTCAGGCAGAAGATGGATGGAAAGGTACAGGGGTCTGAAGACAAAACCCAGGGAGAGTCCATTAGGAGTGCAGCCATAACTCACGCTACAGCGCCCCCCGGTCAGGACGGGAGAGAAGAGGGAGAGGACTGAGCAGTGGGTGGGGTGGAGAAGAGTGGAAGAGGATAGAGAGATGCAAATGATTTTCTGAACTGATCTTGTCTGAAGGGTCGATTTTACACGAGACAAAACAAGTCTAGACGATGATCAAAGCAGTGTGTCCCATGAGTACGGACACTTAGCATATTTGGACATATTTTAGATTTTAAAAGAAGGTGAAATTGAATAATAATTCGATTTTTCCCTCTTAATTATCTGCTATGATCGTAATAACCAGTCTAACCGTTTCATCTGTTTACTTCATATGTGCAAAGTGAATGGATCAATGAGCACATTAGTCTCATTGATCCGATTAGGATGAAAACTATGTGGTGCTTGGGAAAGGTGTGGGAAGGAGTTTCAAATCAATTATTATTAAAAATATTTTTGTGTGTGTTTGTTTTTTGTGTAGTACAGTGGCACATACACCGGCCATGTTTGTTTAGTCTGTGCATTAAAAAGAGAAAAAAAAGAACTGCAGTAATAATGAGTAACCTGTAAATATAGCTTAGCTTCTCAGTAAAAAATAAAATGACGCTATTAAACTGATTTTGCAGTAAACTGAATCAATGTGAGTGTTTTTGCTTTATATTGAACACTACACATTGTCTTTTTGCTTAAGTGAGCTTTATACTCACTACTGCCACCTCAGTCTAACGAGTAACAGAAGTTTTTAAATTAAGCTCGTGCATGACGGCACTTCGGACTCGAATTAACAACTTTTTGACAGTGCAGGATTTTAAAGGCAGTTGTGGTGAATAGGGCTCATTCTACACATTAGGGACATCGTTGGAACATGTAGGGGGAGGAAAATACATAATTTTAACATTTTTAAACTCCGTATAGTCCCTATAAGTTTGGCTAACCACTTTATTCAAGGATCAAGGAGTCTACCAATCAGACATTGACTGCATTACAATTAGATTACACAGATATATTACTCTAAATTAAACATACAGTATTGCGTTCACTAAGATGTGATGTTTGTGTGATGAATCTGGTGGTAATAAAAGCGTGGACACACCATGTTTTTTGATCAATACAGTGTAATAGTTTATAAAACTGAACATATGGCTCAAGTTTGGAGTCACTCAGAGGCCATATCAAGTTATGTGTTTGGTGAGTGGAGACAGGGACAAGTCAAGACGATGCTGTAACAATACAATACAAAAAGGATGGATATCATACTTTTGAGTAGCAGTATAATTACTGCCAACATTATAATCATTGATAGCGTGGCTTATAGCTCCTTTTTTACTAGTTGCATTCAAGAACAAAAAGGATTTTCACTTCGCGCCCCTCCAAACGGTGAAGCTCCATCATCCTAAACTGTCTGATTTAGCGGGAGGTGGCCAGGGCTAATTACGGCTTCACAGCGGGACCGGACTGGCCCGCTGGTCTGCACTGATCTCTAATCTGTCATCCAGAAGACAAGAGGCCCCCTGCTGACACACAACGGAACCACAAGGGAATGAACTCCAAAAGGAAAGTGTTGCTTTGAGGAACGGCCACAGGCAAAGTATTCCGTGCTCAACAAAAGACCTACAATACAGCAATAAGAAATGCAAGAAATAAATTCTTTTCCACAATAATCATCAACCACAAAAACAACCCAAAAGTCCTATTCTCAACAATAAAAAATGTTTTAAATCCTGATTTTAACAAACCTCCTTTAAACCCCACAGATGCTCTCTGTGAGGCGTTTGCAGACCACTTCAGGGGAAAGATAGACACTATCAGATGTAATATTTTATCTGCCCAAAGTAACACGGTTTTAAATACATCTGATTGTCTATTTGTTCCAGAGGAAACACTGCACAGTTTTGTCCAGGTTAATGCTGAGATGCTTGATAAAGTTTTCTCCTCAGTGAGGCCCACCACATGTCTTTTAGACCCGGTCCCAACCCCGTTTTTTAAAACATTCGATGGATCCTATAAGGACGATCTTTTAAACATGATGAATTGCTCTCTTCAGACGGGGGTCTTCCCTGCTGCCTTTAAGGGGGCGGTGGTGAGGCCCTGTTGAAGATTTTAACAATTTTAACAATTTTAGACTGGTATCCAACTTACCATTTTTAAGAAAATCTTAGAAAAACTTGTCTTTATCCAACTTAATGATTTCATTACTGCAGATAACGTCCTTGAGAAATTCCAGTCTGGCTTTAGGGTAAACCACAGCACCGAGACGGCCCTTTTAAAGATTTTAATTGATTTTAGATTAAATTATGACTCACAGAAGGTCACAGTGTTGGTTCTACTGGATCTGAGCGCTGCCTTTGATACAGTCGACCACACTATTCTTTTAACTCGTTTAAAACACATCGGCCTCTCTGGTGCTGTCCACAAATGGTTTACATCCTACCTCACAAACAGGACATTCATGGTAAGTGTGGATACCTGCTCCTCTAAGGTCCATAAAATTACATGTGGTGTGCCCCAGGGTTCTATTTTAGGGCCAGTGCTTTTTAACCTGTATATGCTCCCTCTTGGTGATGTCATCAGGAGACATGGAGTCAACTTTCATGATACACAGTTGTACATCTCCATGTCTCCTGATGACACCAGGCCAATGGATGCACCTTTTAACTGCATTTTAGATATCAAATCCTAGATGGCAGAACATTTTCTCCAGCTTAACCAGGACAAAACTGAAGTTTTAGTCATCGGTCCTGAGGCCCAGAGAGAGAAACTTTTACCCAAACTACAGTCATTGTCTTTTAATCCTTCCTCACAGGTGAAGAACCTGGGCGTGATTTTTTACTCTGAGCTGACTTTTATTCCACACATTAAGAATATCACAAAGATAGGTTTTTACCATCATAGCCAGAGCCAGAGTCCGCCCCATTCTCTCTCGGGCCAACACGGAGACGCTAATGCATGCTTTTATCACCAGTCGTATCGACTACTGTAATGCCCTGCTTTCTGGTCTTCCCAAAAAGAGTATCTCAGGTTTACAACTTTTACAAAATTCAGCAGCTCGTGTCCTGGCAAAGACCAGGAGGCGGGACCACATTACACCGGTTTTAGAGTCGCTGCATTGGCTCCCCGTGTGTTTCAGGATCGATTTTAAAGTTCTCTTAATGGTTTTTAAATGTCATAATGGTCTTGGTCCTTCTTATGTTTCAGAACTGCTTTTACCTTATGAACCTTCACGGCCCCTACGCTCCTCCGGCAGGGGTCTCCTAGTTATTCCTAAAGTCAACAGAAAGACTCACGCCGTATATATATATATATACTGTATATATATATAAAAATAAAAATAAACTCTTCCTCACCCTCCGCGGGCGGTCTCTTTTTCCTCCAAGCTCGGGTCCTCTACCAGAGGCCTGGGAGCTTGAGGGTTCTGCGCAGTATCTTTGCAGTTCCTAGAACTGCACTTTTCTGGACCGAGATGTCTGATGTATTTCCTGGGATCTGCTGGAGCCACTCCTCCAGTTTGGGGGTCACTGCCCCGAGTGCCCCAACGACCACGGGCACCACTGATGCCTTCACTCTCCAGGCCTTCTCTAGCTCTTCTCTGAGCTCCTGGTATTTCTCTAGTTTCTCGTGTTCCTTTTTCCTGATGTTGAAGTCGCTTGGTATTGCTATGTCAACCACCACGGCTTTCCTCTGCTCTTTGTCCACCACTACAATGTCCGGTTGGTTCGCCATTACCATTCTGTCCGTCTGTATCTGGAAGTCCCACAGGATCTTGGCTCGGTCATTCTCTACCACCTTTGGAGGTGTTTCCCACTTTGACCTTGGGGTTTCCAGCCCATACTCTGCACAGATGTTCCTGTACACTATGCCAGCCACTTGGTTATGGCGCTCCATGTAAGCTTTCCCTGCCAGCATCTTACACCCTGCAGTTATGTGCTGGATTGTCTCATTGGCCTCTTTGCACAGTCTACACCTGGGGTCTTGTCTGATGTGATAGATCTGGGCCTCTATTGCTCTGGTGCTCAAGGCCTGCTCCTGTGCAGCCATGATGAGTGCCTCTGTGCTGTCCTTCCATGGATGACATCAAGCTGTACGCTAAGAATGAGCGAGACATCGACTCACTGATCCATACCACCCGGATATACAGTGCAGACATTGGGATGTCATTCGGACTAGAGAAGTGTGGTCGGATGGTGACTAAGAGAGGGAAGGTAGTCCACACAGAAGGGGTCTCACTCCCAGAAGGAACAATAGCAGACATTGAGGACAGTTACAAGTACCTCAGAATCCCACAAGCAAATGGCAACCTCGAAGAGGTGACAAGGAAAGCGGCTACGGCCAAATACCTCCAACGAGTAAGGCAGGTCCTAAGAAGCCAGCTCAATGGCAAGAACAAGTCCCGGGCAATAAACAGCTACGCCCTGCCAGTAATCAGATATATATATATATATATATATATATATATATATATATATATATATATTGATTGTTTGAAGTGATCAGGCCAATGTATTAACCACACATTACAGCTAAACCAGAGCTACGTCTGGGAACCAAGTCAGCAGTGCCCAGAACGAACAAGACAAGGAATTATGAAGGAATGTTTTTGTGTTCAGATCCCTCTTACTTTTGATCAAAAAAATATACCAGTGCAGAATAATGTGTTACATCTATAGTGCAGCATCACAATTACTCAGACAGAATAGCGCATGATAAATGAGTTTGGGGAGTTGAACAAATGGTTTAAAATTCAAATGAGTTTGCAGAATTTGCTGTTGTTTTCACTGTAGTTTTGACCGAGTTGGAGGATGTTTATCTTCTATCTTCGGAAAATTCAAGTGGAGCAGACAGAGAAACTGTGAATAGTTGGAAAAGGTGAAGCAGTGACGCGTCATTCATAATGCTTTTTCAAATAGGAGAGAATTAAATAGATGAACTTCCTTGTGAAGCTTCAGATATCCCTGTTGGTTCTAGAGCTGCACATAATGCTTTAAAATGGGAAGGTTTCGGAAACACACAAGCTGCAAAAGACGTAACATCCAAATACAAAAGTGCTCAAAAGTCACTTCTTCAGGTTTCAGAGTTGGTGACTGGAATTCTCATAATGTAGAGGCGAGAAAACAGATGCTTTTATTATTCAGTCACCAGGAAAACCCCAATCTAGACAAGACATCAGCTTTGTGATCGGGTTAATGTCCGGCTGTTTCACTTTATCGCACCTTGCTTATTAATCTACCAGACGACACTTGCAAGACAAAATAGCAGAGTGTACGAGGATACTTCAGGAATCTTTTTCCAATGCAATGGCAAAATAAGAACTTAGCGCTTTGCTTGATTTTAATTAAGACAAAGGCAATAATGTAATAAAGTGTCTTGTAATTACAAATAATACAATGCTCACTTAACCTAAATTTGAACCAAGCAAACGGGAAAATGCTGGTAAGTCCCTGCATTTTATAAAGAGTGTTGTGGGAAATGGAACAATTTTGACAAACCAACAAATAAAATTGGTGCTTGGAGACTTTCTAATACAATCTCTACGCAGACGAAAACTTGTGGGAGCCTTTTTTTGTGTGTGGTTTATAAAAATCCGATGTGAAGGAGTGGCCCGCAGGGGAATAAGGAATAATAGGAAAATGGCTTTCATTACGGCATATGGTCCAGCAAGCTCAGGCAAGGAACTCCAAAGCAAAGATAACAAGCTGCATTAATACAACTGTACACTGCTGGGACTCCACCTCGTACACGCGCCCCTGCTGTTACACTCTCAGTAGGGAAACCCTGTGCATGCCCATAATGGAGATTACGCTGCAGCAAAACAGCTATTACTGGCCCCGCTACCTGCCTCCAGCTCAGAGCCCCGTCTGCCAACTCACACAGCTTGCAATCTGTGCATTACTCAGTGCTCATGAATAAATAAGCACAGCAGCACACAGCAAAACAATAGGTTTGTATTTATTTTTATTAATTTAGTGGGGAACTCAAGCACATTCACAAGAGACGGGAAAAGTTGTTAAAATGGTCTTTTTCAATTAGTCAGTTTAGTTCAAACTGTTTTTATAGCTCCTTGAAGTTAGCAGCTGTGATTTTCTCGTTGAGATATATTATGATTTAATATTGTAAAGGTTCAGTTCAAGTGCACATTTAAGCATTAACATTTTAGAGAAGAATCATATGCACTTCAAACATGTTTGTTAAGGTGTAAACACAGAAGCTTTTATACATAGGGCTCCGAGGCGACAGGATATTTTGTTGTTACAAAAGTAACCGTAGCCTTTGCAATTTACTATGGTGATTTAAATAAAATTGTGAGTAATCTTGAGACGACATGTACAAAAATGAATACAATTCCTCTTTCAGTTCACTACAGTTCTTCCAAACATCAATCTATTGAGCCATTGAAAATCATTTATACTAAAGATTGGACGTTAGTTGATGCTGGTGCAATAAAATAAATCAATAAAGTTGTCTTACAATAACACTCAAATGTGTCCCATTACTTTTGCTCAATACATTTGAACAATAGTCTCTTCTGTCTTGTGTTACTGCACTGCCCCCTGCTGGACACACTCTAGGACTCCAAACAAGTCACATGCCACTGTCTATTAATATGCTCCCTCATGCTTTAGAGTTCAGGTTCAGTTTGTTTTAGGTAGTCGGTGTGATACTTTTTGTGATATCCATCCAAGCCACATGTCATGAGGATTCTGAGATTGTAGATAAGCATTAATATGGCTACCATAATCACGCAAATGTAAAAAGTCAGTAACATTAAAATCGTGTGACAGAACTGAGCGTGAGATATAAGTCAAATATTGGAGATTGGAGACAAGTTTCTCAGTATTACATAAATATCACATACTGTTTATACACACGTGCTTAACATACATTAATAAAAACTCCACGCATGTTTCTTATGATGAATAACAACAATATAATGTGGTACAATAATGCGTAGAAGACTTTAGAAATAGAATATTAAGGCAATAAACAATACTGCTGCTACAGTATACTATGAGCTGGGATACAGAACATTGATCAGATGTGAAAGAGCCCCAGAGGAAATAGTGTGACAAAGGTCCTAGGTCAAATTGAAGTGCCTTGAGCCCGTCATGTGGACACCAGTGTTTACAGCGGCCAGTAAAATGGATTTACTGAGATGGGACAAGGCTCATGTTGGACTTCAGTTAAGTAAATACTGACTAATAATAAAATATGACAATCTTTCACATAAGCGCACTAAATACTGCATTATTATTATTATTATTATCAAATGACAAGAAAGGGGGCGAATAAAGTTAGTCTCTCAAAGCCCTTTGCGAATTCAATGTACAATTAAGATATGCAGAAATGATCCTGCATTATCAGTAAGTACAAAAGTGTAGTGGAAAAATGGCATGATTGAATAGCTCTGAGAGATCAGTAACAAAGCCTGTGTGTGTTGTGTATATATAAGCGTGTCTTCCATTTAAAAAAGGATAAATCATAGACGACAGAGTTTAATTGTGAGGGAATCGAAGAGACAACAGAACAAGATGGCAGGCTGGGCGGCTGTGACTCGTGATTAGGGCAGCGAAGATGAAAGGAGGCAGAGGAATGAGGCGGACTGATTGGTTTCCATGGCAACGCGTGATGAGGTGCGAGCCGGGGCCTTGGTGTGGATCACAAATAAACAAAAGCAGAGGTCGAGGGTATAGCTCTCTCCATCTCCGACTGAGCACGTCCCAGTTCATCGCCGCTCAAAGCAACATGACACAACGGCTCTGCTGCAGTCAAATGAGGCAAAACCCCCAAAGGATCTCGGACACAGGCACTAGGGCAAAATTGGATTTTTCTGACAAGTATCGTTTGTATCTGACAAGGTTTGCAATTTACTTTTCAAACTTCAAAGATTCAGGTCACTGCACATTTTGAACACGACCAGGAGCATTTGAGAGAAGGCTGAAATACGAACTGCCTAACTAATACAAGAATCACATGCACTTCTATCCAAACCCTGGTTAGCAGCTTTTATACTGACTAACGGTGCGTTCCAGGTAAATTTCCCACCTCCCGCTTGGAACAATACCTTGGAACGCCAATCGAAGTGGTCATTATAACTTGTAAACTCGGACAGGTCCAGACTGCTATGAGTTTGGATACGAGATGAAGACAGTAATGGCGGCCCCCAGTGGTGGAGTGTAGCATAATGTTAAAACTGTAACACAGCTTTCAACATAATGTTATGTCGCATGCTTTTAATTATCTGGTTTGGAGAACCGTTCATATAACATTAGTATCGTATGAGCTAACTGTTGTAGCATTAGCCATATTGTTTACATACAAGTTTATTCAGCTGGAACGCTCTGAGGTCGTAAGTAGACATTTTTAAGTGGTAAAAATCCTAGTTACCAGTTGCCTGAAAGACAGACTATTTTGTTTGCAAAGTATGTTTTCTACCTAATTAATTGCAGTCTTTGCTAATTGGAATCATTCAAATTGTGATTCTGATTTGTTATGGTGAAAATCAAGCTATGTGCATAAATCCAGTGACTGACATCTTTGCGCACCTGAAGTCAGGACCTCGCTGGGAGACTTGCGTATTGTGCATGTTTTGCGTTGATGAAACTGAAGCACTCAGTCGAAAAACCACCACCACACGGAAAGCACAAACGTCAAACAGAAATGGACCCCACAAGGTTTGAGGTTGAGACTATAGTTGACCTCATCTGCCAATTCTGGTAAGCCTCCATTTTTACAGAAAGTGGGCTGTGTGTGTATTCAGATTCAAGAATTCCTCTTCACTTCTTTCCCACTGTAGCGTCCACAGCGCTTACCACTAAAGGCCCTCACAGTCAATAATGCAATCTTGTTTGCGGCGGCGGAGTGCTTAGCGGTTAGCACTGTCAATTCTCCTCCCACACTTTGATACACGTGAAACATGCATGGGCGGAACTCTGTCCGTGTGGCAGATTTTGTTCTAGAATTCAGGGAGATTCTGAGAAGCTGAAAGGTTGTCAGCGCCTTAGTTCACACTGCCTTCACGCCCCAGAAGCCAGAATGTCGTTTACACCTATCCCGTTCAGTGTTGATTCTGTTCACAGCGCATGCTTAAAAATAGGAGCATCATGCCTTTCAGCCACTGCACCCTCCCGCCAAGCCAGAGCCGTGACAAGCATTCAGATGCCTGCTTTTCAGGATAATTAGGAACCGTAGAAGTCCATCAGTGAGGGGTTGCCACGTGAGGATCGATTAAAGATTATCAGCGGATAAAAGAGAAAAAAACGCACACACAAGGGAAGGGAGAAACTAGTGTTAAGGTGGGGGAAGAAATTGAGGGAGAGAGAAATCTGCTTAGCAACAGCATCACATTAACTGCTTCAAACCAATTTTTGCAGTGTGACTCAGTCAGTGTCCTGCTTACAAACTTCATCGACATGGCTCAAGATATTATTCCATCCAAATGCAGCGCCAAAGCAAGGGCAAAAAGTGCTAAGGCTAGCATTAAGTGGAATATTTTTCAAAAACAGCTCGTATGTTGTCTTTGAAGTCAGGTGACTAGAGCTCCGTATGTTTTTATAATGCTGAAAACATTTTCCCAAACCACTGACTCAGCACATCTGTGGTCCAACTACAAACGCTCAAGCAGACAGAGACTCAGGGCCAGATCTTCTCCCTGCGTTGCTCAGGGCGAAGTTGGTATCTTGCCTACAAACAACGGTGCGCCAGTGCTTTCCTCAGTAGCCTGAGGGCGTTGCTTAGGAGAAAAAAGGTGTGGTGTGCTACAAGCACTGACTACAACGAGAGCTTGCTGCTTCCCTTTCGCTCTCCTGTTCTTTATATAACCATTCCTTGCAGGACAAACTACAAACTATTTCTCCCACTGTGGGTTAAACACTGTCCATGTCCTGAGAGAGAGAATATATCCATGGTCCTGCTCTAGCGGCAGTATTAAAGAGCATAGGGTTCTGCACGCCGCAAAAACGTGATCAAAACATCGGCACGTGCGCCCCCCCCCACATCCACTGCTACCCACAGTTTAGGAAAATATTCCAGTCTGGTATGGTCTATAGAAGGAAAAGCTTGGTTAGGGACCACTGCTGTGCATAACATCGCCACTCACTATGCCAGGTATGAAGTCTAGACAACAGCCTGTGTTTACAAACACAAGATCGGGCTCTCAATATGGCATAAAATAACTGGTTAGGAATTCTGTTGAAAAGGCCGAGACAGTTGTCCCCTGCAGGGATCCATACATTTCATGCAGTTCACACATACATTTGTCCATCCCAGCCAATGTGAGGACATGATTATGAGCTTGTCAAAATGAGTGTCTGAACTGTGATGTCACTGGTGTCTGGTCTAAACTTTTATTATGTGTGCTGTCGTTTTTAATTTGGACTTTGTGTCTGCAATTAAATGTAACAATGATTTCACTTAACTTTAATTTTTGAAAATCTGATCATAACTAGAATGGCCAGTGTAATTACAGAATATTTAGTGCACTCTCCACATACCTTGGATCCAGGAGGAACAATGCGGTTTTCGTCCTGGTCGTGGAACACTGGACCAGCTCTATACCCTTCATCGGGTGTTCGTGGGTTTGTGGGAGTTCGCCCAACCAATCCACATGTGTTTTGTGGATCTGGAGAAAGCGTTCGACCGTGTTCCTCGTGGTGCCCTGTGGGGGGTGCTCCGGGAGTATGGGGTCCGGGTCCCTCTGCTAAGGGCTGTCCGTTCCCTGTATGACCGCAGCAGGAGCTTAGTTCGCATTGCCGGTAGTAAGTCAGACCTGTTCCTGGTCCGTGTTGGTCTCTGCCAGGGCTGCCCTTTGTCACCGGTTCTGTTCATTACCTTTATGTACAGAATTTTCTAGGCGCAGCCAGGGGCTGGAGGGTGTCCGGTTTGGGAACCTCAGGATCTCATCTCTGCTGTTTGCAGACAATGTTGTTCTGTTGGCTTCATCAAATCAGGACCTTCAGCGCACACTGGGGCGGTTTGCAGCTGAGTGTGAAGCGGCCGGGATGAGGATCAGCACCTCCAAATCCGAGGCCATGGTTCTCCACCGGAAAAAGGTGGCTTCCCCCCTTCAGGTCGGTGGAGAGTCCTTGCCCCAGGTGGAGGAGTTCAAGTATCTCGGGGTCGTGTTCACGAGTGAACACGACCCCGAGTGGACGGATGAAGCGTGAGATCGTAGACGGATCGGTGCGGCGTCAGCAGTGATGCGGTCGCTGTATCGGACTGTTGTGGTGAAGAGGGAGCTGAGTCAGGGGGCAAAGCTCTCGATTTACCGATCGATCTACGTTCCCACTGTTACGGCCCCAGGCCTCCAAATCCTCCATTTTGGCCATATCTCTGTGTGGTGTCATCTTGTGTGCTGAACCCTTGTTTGTGTATTTAAATGTGGCTGTGGAAGTCCTCTTCAGCCATTGGTGGACTGTCTCTGAGCCTGGCTCCTGATGGGCTAACGGTCATCCTGCTTCCCTTGCTTGTGATTGGTGCACCGCCCCAGAGTCTGGCCAACCCTGGGATTCCACCTGAGTTGCCACACCTTTAAAGGACCTGCCACCCGGTCATTCGGGGCTGCTGGGATTTGATGTGAACAGCATGCCACTTTGTTCTGTGTCTCTTTGTGTGTGTTCCTGAAAGGACTTTTGTAGAGACACTCGTAGTCCTTCTGACTTAGTGCGAGACTGGTTTTGTTTTTGTGCTTTCTTTAGTTATTACTTGGGTTTGTGTTTTATCCTGTTGAGCTTTGTTTTGAACCTTTTTGCAACATTTGTTCACTTTACCTTTGCATTCCTTTTAAAATAAATTATAACTTTAGTTTTACCATTTTACATCTTGGTTTTGTTACTTCCTTTTAACCTAGCAGAGCCGGGTCGTAACACCACCCTCACCTATGGTCATGAGATTTGGGTAATGACCGAAAGGACAAGATCGCGGATACAAACGGCCGAAATGAGCTTTCTTCGCAGGGTGGCTGGGCGCACCCTTTGAGATCGGGTGAGGAGCTCAGTTACCAGGGAGGAGCTCGGTGTAGAGTCGCTGCTCCTTCACGTCGAAAGGAGCCAGCTGAGGTGGCTAGGGCATCTGTTTCGGATGCCTCCCGGCCGCCTCCCTCGGGAGGTGTCCCAGGCATGTCCTATTGGGAGGAGGCCTTGTGGAAGGCCCAAGACACGCTGGTGGGACTATGTCTCCGAGCTGGCCTGGTGTCGCCTCGGGGTCCCCCAGAACAGCTGGAGGAGGTGTGTGTGGATCGGGAAGTCTGGGCATCTCTCCTGAGACTGCTGCCTCCGCGACCCGGCCCAGGATAAAGCGGAAGAAAATGGATGGATGGATGGATGGATGGACTCTCCACATAGAAGCTCACATAGTAGAGAACAGGCATGGAAACAAACACACAGCTTTCTTCGATGTTGAACATGTAGTGCCAGTTTTGTCAAATAATCATGGAAAAAAATGCAGTGAGTGTATAATGTGCTCTGTGCAAGCTCATTTGTGTAATCTTCACATTACACAAGATTAGAAGGTATCGAACCCCACCCAGGGTTCGATTCCCACCACGGACGGGGCCTTTCTGTGTGGAGTTTGCATGTTCTCCCCGTGTCTGCGTAGGTTTCCTCCGGGTACTCCGGTTTCCCCTACCACTAAAAACATGTACAATAGGCCAGGATGAATGTGCGTGTGTTTGAGAGTGCGCATGGGGGACGACGGATGGAAATTAGCCCAAGGCTAATCTGGTGTGGCTTGTTCATTAACTTGCACTGTCCCGACCAAATAAACCAATAAATAAATCAATATTGTATATGTTATCATATTGACTGCCGATTGACTGGCACCAGTGTTTCCCACACATTCCCGCGGTGTTGTTTCTGTGGCGGTGCGCCACAGAAACAACATCGCCTGCCACATACTGTATTGCGTTTAGTTTTTTAACGCTATTTAAAAAACGCCTCCTATACGCAAACTACATAAGGTGCATAGGGCCCCCGCAGCCGCAAGGGCCCTGCATCTCAGTCAAACTACGGTGTTGTTTCACTGATTAAACAATGCGTTGTTACGGGGACAGGCTCTGACAGCGCTCACTCACTCTCCTCCTGCTTTGCCACATATAACACCAAAACGCAGCAGTCTGCTGAAGTGGATGAGCAGTAGAGACCTACCGCCTTCCCCCGTCACTTCCAAGGCGCGAGTGCTTCTCCCCTTCGCGTCCCCGCTTGTCTGTCTGTCTCCCGGTGCTCGTCTCCCGGTGCTCGTCTCCCCTCCTGCGCGGGCCACGGCTGCATGTCACCCGTGTCCCGGGCGCTGCTCTTATGTTTTCTCTGCACGGACTCGGGGCTGCATCGGCCACACTCTCATTAAAACTCTCTTCTTATTGTCTCTAGCGGAGTATCAGGACAGTAGTTTGGCGAATAGACGAGAGTAAAGCCGTACACATGGCCTTTTGTCTCAAAGAGGAGTTGAATCCATACGGTTCTCATCAGCACAGTTACTTACAGTAACTCTGGTTCTCTGAATGTGCACAGTCTAAAACGAATTGGGCTACTCACAGGCTAATTCTCAGTGGTGAGACAGAAATAACTGTCAGGTGCAGGTTTCAGTTAGTTTTAAATCAGCGGTTCCCAAACTGTGGGTCAGGAACCAGAGGTGAGAGAATGTGACTATTTGCCATTTACCATTTTAAAAAGTGGAAGAAATAGACTAGTAGTAGTCCTGAATCCCAGTCTGACAGTGGCCCAGGTCCGACCACCACACATTGCCTTCAAACCTGTGGGAAACACTGCTGGCACGTTGCATTACATTTGAATTGCTAATGATGCAAGCTCATTATCTGCTTTAGTTGTTGTCATCGCTGTGAACAAAGCGCAGATTTATTTATTTTCTAGCAACAATGTTGTTGGCCTATATTTTCTCTTTACTTGTACAAACAAGTGGGAGTGCAGCGTCTGCTGTACAGAGCTGCAGACCAGGGAATAGCCGGGGGATCCCATGGGCAGCAGCAGTGAGCGGCAGGTGGCAGTGGAGCCTAATGGAGAGCTTTTACAGAGAAAGACAGTGGTCCACTCCAGCAGGTGCAATGATAGCTGTCTAATGTACAAAAGCTCCTGTGGGTCTTCGGGAGCACGGTACATTGACAAAAAAGAAACAAAGAAGACAAGAATGTGAGTAGTTTTTTGAGAGATTGGTCATCATTGGTCATCCTATTTACATATTATTTTTCCATTTTTGATCCAAAAAGTGTCCTCTAATGTCATATAGATACACAATTCATATTAGAAGTAGGAAAAAAATAGATAATTTTAGCCATACTCCTGCATCCTGAGGCCTTGCTGATTCAGTTCATACATATGCTAAAGATGCATGCATATGTATCAAGCTCAGTCAGAAACTGAGACTGCATGCAACTGTTCCACTCAAACCGGTCAAAGAACAGTTTGTTCCCTTTCGTTCTTTTGAGCATATATTTCAAACTGTGTGTGCCCAGTGTGTGTACATTTTAATCAATACTTCTTTCAGTAGATCAGACCTTTTTGAAGATTGTGACCCAAATAACACCAGATTGACTTAATTAGAAAGTCTTTACAATGGGGAATAGAAGCCTTTTTAGCGTTCATGAAAGGGATCATATCAATCGTTAGTAGTTACTGAAGGCATAAATAAACAGTAAAATGTATCCCATAGTAACAACTCCGTCACAAATTAGAAAGAAACATCAACATGAACAAATATTCATTAAACATGGAGTATATTACTACGACAAAAGTAAAGAATGAAAAACGAAAGAGACGTTTGATATTTTGAGAACTAATGCATAAAGCTTCACAATGTCAAAGCTTAAATTAATTCCCTGCATATCAGGTGTAACCGTCAGTAATGTGACTGAAGCGTAGTATGAACGCAGAGCTTAGCCAGCGTTGGCTCGATGTCGGTTAGTCTAATTGGATTAGAGACAGCGTCGTGACCTCAGCAGCATTTTAACACTTCACTCACTCCCTTATGTAGCTCTTTTTCCTGTGCTCCGTGACTCACGCACTGGCCCTCTCTGCCCAGCCATTAATGCTGTCCCTCTCCCAGTGACTTACAGCACAAGTGAGTTCTGCCTCCACCGGTGCGACCTATGGCACTGCTCCAGCTAAACTCACCTCCATGAATCATACACTTGCACAAATAAGCTCCGTATGGCGCAGATCATTTCCAGTCAGCGTACATGCCGCAGACGCCGCTGGTGCTGTGGACGGTGTGACACAGAGCACACTTGTCACTGTGGTGGCTGAGCTGTCCCAAACGCTACACTTAAGCTTGCAATATTTACTACTGGAGGCAGAGATAGCACAGATGCAAGTGGAGGGAAAAACACATCCAGCTATGAGGTTGGATAGTTTGTCAGTGTATAAAATCATAACGGTTGCTGCATGGTGACAAAATAGAAAACAATAGAGATAAATCCTTGTCGGGGCAGAGGCGAAGTAGAAATAGCCAGGGGAGATATGATCACTGCACACTACAGGCCCCATTCAGACAGTGCAGTGCCTTTTCAAGTACACTTGAACAAAAGTGAGTCAGCAGATTGATGTGGTACTATAACCGTTGCGAAAAATGCATTCTGTGACGTATATATCCTCCAAACTGTGGAACCATAGTGGAAACTGACGGAATTGTGAATTATGTGGAAAAGAAACTTTCTCCAACACTCTCAGTAAAACAAAAATAACCATATTTGTAGCTTAAGCTAAGGCCCAAGGAGCAAAAGTGACAAGATACAATCCTCATTTTGCCATTACAGTGACATTAACGCATTTCTTCTCAGTCAGAAGGAAGAATGATCTTCTGAAACACAGAGCTTTGACACACCGTCTGTGACCCAGAGGCTGTGTACACTCATCATTATCACACCATTACTTTGAAACCGCCGACATTATGTGTGCCACTTCTAATGCCGCTTTGTAAACACACACACACATACACGCATTATATTACAATTATGGCACTGCTCTGTCCATGGATTAAATGTAATAGATGACATTCAGTACTTCTCACCTCCACAAACAAGAAGCAGGGCACTATGGAGCTGCTGCTCTTCACACCAGGCTTCTCCTCAGCGGCCATCTTGTGCTCTCTTTGGTCTTCTGGGTCGCTCTTTCCTGCTGCTTTCCTGCAAGAAGAAAGACATCATTATTGTCCTGCTTTACAAACCTGCGCATGCTTTAGTATTCAAACGTGAATACTAAAGCATGTGTATAATTACTGTAAGATTGCAGCAAACCCCTCATGGTCAGGGGAACAATTGCTGTGGACAAGACATACAACGCAGATGGAATTTCCAATGTATTTAACTTGTTTACAGAGTCGCCGCACTCCTGCAATGATGTGGGACAGTCCCTCTCCCGCAAAGAAAAAGCAGCTGTAATGGCCTCAGATTTTAGGTTTTGTTGATCAGAATAGGGGTTTTCCTATAGAAGACTGTCCTTTAATAACAACCAGTGCTGTTGTGTTTTGTGTTTACTTTGCTCTTTGGTCTCACGAGTGTTGTTAAGTGAAATAAGCTTTGATTAATTGAATTATTACATTTTATATGGTAAACATTTCTGGTAAACATTTTTAACTCGCAAAAACGTAAAAAAAAAAGCCGTCCTGCCTTCTTCTGCACGAATATTGTGGGCCTGACAACCCTGCTTCACCTGTCATTCTTCTCTTGCGTTTGTGTGCTTTCCCGTCTAATTCCTCCTTCTTTGTTGCAAAGAATAGGCCTGAGGATAAATAAGATATGAAGGAGAGCTCACTGCAGCCCTGAAGACAATGCAAAGACGGCCAAGTTCCATCAACTTAGAAGACTTGTCCCACAGTAGTAGCTGTAAGGTAACACACACCAACGAGAGAAGTTGACCCAGTAGATTTTGGTTTCTTGTGTTGGTGGGAGTCTCTCACCCACTCGAGGGCCCACCGAGGGAGATGTTGTGTTGGTGGCACATCTCAAGATGAAATCATGGGGGGAGATCTGAACTCAGAAAGCTTTTGATGATTAATAAGAGATAAGTGGGACACTGATCTAACGGGAATAATATGGATGGAGATGTCATGTATTGAGAAGATATTTTTTGTCAGTTTTACAGTAATAAGCATTTAATAAATACAGTGGTTATCAAACTTTTTACAAGTACCATTTCATTAAAAAAAAAATCAGCTTCTAAGTCCACCGGGTCAAATTCTAAGTCTAATCAGATGACCCTGAGTAACACCTGAAGATCTGGTCTAGACATAATGATAGTATTATTCATATTTTTTCAAATTTTAGAACTTTTGCACAATAATCGACTTTGCCAGAACCGCATACTACACTTGATCCCCGTAAGGAAATTTGTCCTCTGCATTTTTGCCATCTTTTGATACCGTTGGCCGCCCCGTAAGGAGCAGCAGGAAGCTGCATAGCGCATGAAGACCCATCTCCAGATGTGGAGCCAGGCTAATGGCTGAAGGATTAACCTATTGTGCATGTTTTTGTGGTAGGGTAACCCAAAGCACCTGGAGGAAAACTAAATGCAAGCACGGGGATAGTATAATCCACACAGAAAGGCGAAGTAACAAACCTGAAACCTTCTTGCTATGAAGCAAGTGCACTAACTGCTGCTCCACCGTGCCGCCAATTATACATCGTATCATCAAAGAATACACTGTAGCTATCGCCTAAAGCACTAGAATTTGACGAAAGCGTATCCACTGTATGTGCTTGTATCATAAAGATTTCCAACTATAACAGCTAAAAAGTATACAATACTTCACACTTTTCTGCTCTTACTGACCCATATGGATGTCCACAAATCCTTTTTGGGCCATATTTAATTAGGAAAGTAAAAAGAGCTCGTCCATCTGCATGTGATCTGATTAGGAGTTTGCAGTGAAAAGCAAGTAAATCTGATAATGGGCCATCAATCACCAACAACCGGCCAATCTGTCAACAGAGGGCGAATTCAATTAGGATTTAAACAAGTCGGGGAGGCCTAAAAGGGGGATAATTTATGAAAGGAGAATAGAGAGTAATTATACATCTATTAGAATACATGCACCATAGTTATAGGTGCCGTCTGTGGATTCCTGTTCAAAAGTAGAGATCCAAGGTGCCATGTCTAAAGCCTGCCTCCGGGCACACAGCGGAATGCTTTAGCCTGACATGCAAATATAAAGGGTTAATTTCATTGTAGTTTGCATGTAGATCAAGTAATTACTGCGTGGTAGTAACACAACAGTTTGCTGGAATATATAGACCTACACGTTTTAAGATGAAAAGCAACATTAAAAAACACGATGTCCCTGCCCCATTGTCCAGACCACACCACATCAGCTCTCACTGTTGTTGTGAATAGCTTCCTATTCATTGCCTTTACACTTCACGATTTTGCCACCTTACCTCTGATGAACAGTCATTTAGGCTAAAACAATGTTATCAGCATCATGAGAGAAAACATCACCAGCCCCCTGTGCAGCTATACAAGATACGGGAGTTTTCTCATTTGTAAGTGACACGCAAAGGTGGATACTTTCAGTGACACCTGCCCCATAGGCCCATGGATACCCACAGATTGCACCAATGGAATTTGCAGCCTTAAATTTAGGCTACACACTCTACTTGTGCTGACTCACGCTTTTTCGCAGACAAATTCACTTTAGCCGACTACTATCAGAGCACGTACAGGGGTTATCGCGCATCTTCGGCCTTGAATCTAAATGGACAAAGACGTGTATAGACGTAAGATTGCTTAGCACGATCTAGCTGTGGAATGAAGTCGTTGACTTACATGATTTGCCCGGAGCTGAGAGTTAGGGCACAGTTTGGGGAAATACCACAGGCAGCAGGAGAAAGGCTACTCCCCCCCGCCTCAGCGCAGCTCAGGTGACACCGCAAACGTGCTCCAAAGATGCTCCAAAGAGCCACTGGCTTCTCCTCTTTTCTTACCTCGGACACCTTGTCGCAAATATGAGGCTGCGTGGCGCCTATTCGTTCCCCATTTTGCAAATTTAAAGCTCCTGCGGTGTCGAAATGTCCTTCTTCCCGTCTTGTCCCACGGTGCGCTCCTCCACTCCGTCCTGTCTCCCGCACAGACGATGGGGGCAACGATCACACGCCGTAGCGGGATCCAAATTTCTCCGCGTTGTTAAGCTCGCTCCCGGTGACTGATGAATGGAGTGGCGTGGGTTAGCTCGTGTGCAGCGCAAGCCAGCTCCAGTGCAGCTCCGGAGCACCAGGGGGACGCATGGAAAGGCGAGCGGGAACGACACGTGTGTGCGTGATGGGCGAACGTGTGCGTGTGCGTGCGGGATAGTGGGAGAGGAAGGGTGTGCAGTATGTGTGTCAAGTTGCTCATCTGTATTCACTATTCACAGCCTGTATATTCTCCATAGATTACACCGTCAGGTTGGCTGTTGGCTGCGCACCAGACACGAGACAGAGACACGGTGACCACATTTGGGACTGGACCAGTTTTGATTCAAAAGCTTTCTCCTTGTGCGTATTATATGCAATACGGTTCACAATTTGAAATGTATGCCATTTCTTGAATTGGCTTCTTCTGGGATGCACAATATATCGCAAACAAATAAATAAATCACTATATCAGGTGATGCAATATCCCGCCTATGGCAAGAAGCCATATCACAAAAACACAAAAGTTAAAGCAGTACTAAGTAACTTGTTTACCTTAATAAATCATTTCCGTAGTCCCTCTGGGGGTAATACAAGTGTTAATGGGATGATTGGGGTCTTTCATCTCCCCCGGTGTCCCTGGCCAGAAAACCACAATTGCAACTTGACTGCCACCGGGTCGGAGCACCAATACACACTAATGGAATCATGAAGAAGAAGCTAACAGGCTAACGGCCAAAGCTAACCGCAGGCTAGTGCCACTTAAACTGTATTTACAGCCAAGTTTGAGTGAAAAAATGGATCTCCATTGTACAATATTCCTCTCTCCCTTTGTCTTTTCTGTCAGCGTATTTACTCTCATAGACAATTAATAAGTAAAAAAAAAAAAAGACAACATGCTACTACACCTGCAGTGGTGCTTAAGGCCTCTAGGGTGCACAAGTTACTTAGTTCTGCTTTAACTCTAAAATGTACCAGTCAAATTCCATTTGACAGCAATTGGTCCCAATTTGGTGTTTCTGTCTTGTTTTGACGAATGGAGGAACCCCGCCTACAGGGATTGGACAAGAAGAACTGAAGCTCCAACAAGGACTGGACGTCTTGGCCCGTCTGCTGAGGGACTCCTGTCCGTCCATGGGAGTGGATCTCTCCTTCTATGATTCTCCCACTGGGTTTTTGAGTTTTTCCTCACTGTGCTGGAGAGTCTAAGGACGGGGGACACACACGTGGCTCATTACCACCTGCTGCCGACGCTTATTCGGACTTTATGTTTGCCTGGATACTTCAGTTGCATGAACTTTACATTGTCTTATTTACTGTTCTGATTTATTGGCTTGATGTTTGGTGCAGCCCTGTAAGGCAACTCCTCTTGTGATATTGGGCTACACAAAACCATTGAATGATTGATTGTTTTGACACAATTTGATGAAAAACAAATTCACAATTTGTGTTTCGATTGGTACATGCCATGTTGAAACCGTTTAGTAAAATATCACAATAATATTGTTATTGCAATATTCCACACCTGTATCACAAGGTTTTTCAATGTTGTGCAGGACTAATGAGTATCTTACACCATCAAACATTACCAATGAGTAAATACAACATTGTAGAATGAGTGCACAGTTCAACACATGCATTGTCATAGAGGACCGTATGTCGCCTCCAACCTCTAGTTCATTCAGTGGTATGGGGGTGGACCACACGTCTATTGATCCTGGTGCAAAGAACATCACAGGTCAGAGCTGGTGTTTGAGACAGCTTTGGTGAAAAGTCAAATGTGTCCAATTAATATCAACTATTGCTTTGAATGAGAAAATAGTGAAGGTTTCCGTGGAACATTTGAAATTAGAAATAGTTACAAGGTTCCTCAACATAATTATTTTGTTTTTGACAGATTTGCTCAGAGGTTTACAGAGGGTCATTCTTTATTGCTTTATTGTCACTCATTTTTAACCCAGATGATAAAGATAGAATAGCCTCGTAAACAGTAGGCGAATACGCTAGGTTTGATCTCATTTTATTGTGAGTGCACACATAAGCAGGTGAACAAATCGAGATGCTAACCTAAGGTCTTCTTCACAGCCACTTTCCCCTTCTTCATGAATATGGCATGCCCACAGTGACAGAAAGGGCCACCAGCTCCTCGTCTGTGCTCTCTCGCATGACCCATATTAAATAAATGATTAAGAACGTCAATAGTAACCGCTGCCGGGAGCGTAATGGACAAATCTATTGTCTTAAAACCACATTCCCTCCTATTTCTCCAGTGCTGAGTCTGCAGCTTCGGCACGTCGACCTGGTTTGGGGTATATGGGTCTCGTAGGGGCTGTCAGGGTGGATGAGATATGGTACTTGCTTGGTGGAAATGAGAAATGTGGCTGTTATAAGGGCGTTACGATTTCCAGCGCACTGGAGGGCGATCCCAAGGGTGCACTCTCCTTGGGCTATACCTTGGTCGATCAGGGTCGCACTTGCATCCCCCTTCAGAATGCAATGGGACACCGCCCACATTTTGGATGTAACAAATGACCATCTTGCTATTAGGGCACAATCACAATCTCGAAATTGCACTATGAATAATCACCAATTGCAAATATTGACGTAATAGAATGTCCACTGCAAGTCTTATGTGCTTCTTTAGTTCATATTTCAGTCTTTTGTCAAGTAAATAATGTGCAAATTGAATATAATCTTGGATTATTTGGTCGCAATGGGGTTTCTTATTGTCCCAAAATAGCTCAGCTCCGTTCCCATGCATGGTTATTAATACTGTATATCCTAATCAGACACTGAACAGGTTTAAATAATCGGAAGTGATTCAAATGCGCATTAACATACATAGTCACCCATGCACAAATACTTACATACAGAGTGTGTACTCATACAGTATATGCATGGGAGCACTAGAGCGGAAAGGCTGAAAAAGCAAAAGCCTGGTGAAAAACCTTTCCTTTATGGGTATTAATCATGCCTCATTTCAATAAGTCACACGATCAATCAAAAGCCAGTCAAACGTCACAGGGAAGGGCTAAAGTATGACGAACCACTGTTAGGAGCAATAGTGTATCAGAACCATAGTTGTCCATTCCCCAATCTGTGCATTCCTATTGTGGATTGGAATCTTGACTTTCTGGATGGCTTTAAAACCCATCGATCACACACATGTATCTATAATAGCCTATTTGTATAGATTGTGAATCATGCATGCCCTGTAATGCCCCGACATTTTGCACCACATGCCTTTACAGATACGACCATGGTTGCTGCCCAAACACGCTAATTGTTAAAGGGATACAGTTAATTGTATTCATCTTAACATCAACGGCCTGCCAAAATGAATTCAGGCCTATTATCTAAACACACATTGCCAACACTTTCGCTTTGATATTGAGAAGCCCACAAACCCCTCCCCTCTTTCTCTCCCTCCCTCTCTCTCTCACACACACACACACACACACACACACACACACACAATGATGCATGGTGGTATGGTTATGCCGGGGGCTCCAGCTGTGGTCTACCGGGCCCTTCATTAATCAGCCCACCACAACAAAGACATACATTCCTGCACTGCCTCCTTTGTCTCCTCCGGCCGCTGGATGTTAGACATTTTTTAACAAAATGTTCAAAATAATAAAAACTCACCGCTGTTTATATTGTGAAAAGCGACCCACTCAAAGCTATTTTTACTCTGCTGTTGAATAGCCAATTTGAGCTCCTCGGAAATCTTTCATCTTTGCTGCACAAGTCTCCTGGTGTGTGAGGGAACGCAGAAACGACGACTTGAACATGGATGAAGTTTTGTAATCAAACCGGCACAGTATGAGCATATGGCGCATGCACAAGGTCATGTAAATACAGGGGTGGATGCAGCCTGGTGCAGTCTAGAGCAGGTGTGCCCCTCTTCTACCCTGATTTGGAACTAAATTCCATCTCATGTGATTTGATTTGTAGAGCTGCTGTCCTCCCCCCCTCCCATGATCCAGCGCTCGTGCCGGCTCACGCTAAATTCCCCGAGGCGCGCGGAGAAATGATGCGTGTCATTGTGAACACAGCAGATGGGGCCCACAGCGCAGGAACGCAGAGGTAAAGGGGAGACGGTTAGGGGGAGATGGCCTGGTAATGATATGTTAATGGTAGAGACTGCAGGTCAGAGCTATGACATAGGAGCACAGCTAGAGGGGCGTGGAGAAATGTAGTGACAGGTACCAAACCTGCATCAGAATGTACTTGAAAACGTCTATCACATAAACCCCAGAGAGCATTTTCGACTGGTGTCTAAACATGTCAACAGCTAGTTTGTGTAATCATGTTTTCAGTTCTCCATACACTCTGCTCTATGAGGGCTGCAAGGTTTATTGCAAATTGAAATTGCAATATGAATGGTTACCAACAGCAAATGACTGCTGTAAGAATTGTTACTTTTCGACACCGCGGCGCAGAACACGGCCCTATGTCAGATTTTTTTTTTTTTATAACAAAAAATGAAAACAGGAAGTCCAAAATGCTAGTGCACACTGTTGTTGTGTCCTTGGGCAAGACACTTCACCCACCTTGCCTCCAGTGTCTGCGCACATTGGTATGTGAATGAGAGTGTGAATGGGTGACTGGTTCCTAGAAAGGCGCTATATAAATGTAACCATTTAGTTGTGGTCCAAACCCATTCATAACTTTACTAACATATTTGTAGCATCACCATTTTTTTTGCAGGGACAAGTTTATAGGCACATTGCACAATTTGCAAGGCAACTTACCCGGGTCAGCTTTACACTAATGTGAGAAAACTAACCTGCAAGTTTATGAAATTGCTACAAATGCTTCATAATTAGATGCACAGTGTAATAAAAACCAAGAGTAAACATAAATGCATTCGAAATCAATTGAAAAACAAAAAGTGGAAAAAAACAAGTAAGAAACAACAAGTAGGGACTAGGCGGAGTTTAAAAATGTTAAAATGATGTATTTCCCACCCCCTACTTGCTCCAGCACTGTCCTAATCATTAGGACATTGGGAATAGGTCAGGGCTCATTCTACACATTAGGATCTAATGTGTAGAATGAGCCCTGACCTATTCACCACAACTGCCTCTAAAATCCTGCACTGTCACTCAAAAAGGTGTTAATTCGGGTCCGAAGTGCCCTCATGCACGAGCTTAATATAGAAACTGCAGTAACGCGTTAAGACCTGAGGTGGCAGTAGTGAGAATAAAAATGTAAACTTCCATCTAGTCCCTTTAACCTAACCTCAGCCCCACGGTGCCATAAGACGTTTGCTCAGTCACAGCGGTCTGGGATGGTTTCTGAAACTATAAATTTAATATAAAATATTTATTTTCCATGGGGTCTTGTGTGTGTAAAAGCTTGTAGTTAACTTCAACAAATGTGTTCTGAAAATGCATGTGATTTTTGTGTAATTAACAATTTCAGTCACAAACCCAGTTGTGTGACTGAAGTTGTTAATTACACAAGAATCACATGCATTTGTGCGTAAAAAAGGCAAATCTAATTGCAATTTGCAATATTTCAATAGATTATTAATTAAAGAAAGAGTGTATCAGGCTGTTCTGTTGTTTTGTTTCCAACCCACTTTGTCTGTATAATGCATTGTCTGTATAATGCATGAGGGTCTCTCTTTTCTCATGGCCACTCGCTCTCCGCATCAGCTGACCCACTTCGAATAGCCGCACTGTGCGAATATGGCCAGTGCATGTCCCCGGAGAAAGTGGGTTATTCAAACAAGAGTTAAAAGATGAATTTCTATTTAATGAATCTCACATAAACATCGGGCAACTGAGATTTCTCACAAGCACACAAGATGGCCAAACAAGACCAAAGCATTTTGAGGAGGACCTGATGTTTGAGGGGCTCTGTGTGCATGACAGCACACTACCAAAAGATACAAGTTTAGAACATATAATCTCAAAGCATCCTGTTAATCAGTGTGATGCGACATACCGAGCTAACGTCTTCAATGCTCATTAGTGTTTGTGGGAATAGGATAAATCTGGTCTGACAGTGTAGATCCCAAGAGCACAACTGTGGCTTTGGATAAATTGGTGTAAATCTGTACAGCCAGTCAAACCTTGCCAGAAATCTTACTCATGGAGCCTAATGAACTTAGAATCTAAAGATATGCATAATATAAAACACATAATATATACTTAGAGTTCAGTGTCTTTGAGGGGCCGGGTTGGGCGAGGGTGGACAGGGAAGACGGAAGTGAGTTCAGGTTCCGACAGAATTGTGGATGAAGCTCTCTTTCAGACACCGCAGTCTCCTCCCTGATGGCAGCACACTGAAGAAGAGACTGTGCAATGGGTGCGCTGCTGAGAGCTTTGTGGGGGCGAGTAATGTGTTGGGAAAGTTAGGAATAAGCTTAGACCATAACAAATCGTTTAAACTTCACTAACCTCTTCTGTCATGGTTGGGTTTAACCTCATGGTTGGCCTTAACCGAGTGCATTTTATCCATTTTACCTGAGTCTAAAAGCTTCATGACCAGAAAGCTTACTGAGATATGTTCTTACCCTAGCTTAGACAAGTTGATGCGAAGCTGTCAGTAATATTACTACGCCTTGCAATATAGTTCCCCTTTTGATCCGGATAGAAAATCGACATGTTTAATTTTGTGTACCTACACTTGGATCATGTAAAGGCTCACATAACCGTATTTAAATAGGGAAAACGTGGAAGAGCTTGGTCGCTTCTAACTTCACTCCCGTTTGGATCCATAGCGTACAGACCAGACAACTACTCATCAACTCGTTTAAGCTAAGGTAAGAAAATATCTCAGTATTTAAAAACAGTGGCCTATTCCTTTCAGCCAGTGAATTTTTTTGTCCCTCTTTTGTTGCTCCTTTGTTGCTTAATTCATCACTTTTTGGTCATGTTTTTGTCTCTATTTTGATGATTTTGTTTCCAGGAAGCTTTTAGATTCGGGTAATGCCAAACTGGAGCCAATGTGCTCAGTTCAGGTGAGCGTAGAGAGGTTAAAAGTGGTCATCTTCTCAATAAATTGGCCCTCTGTTCTGCATGCATGTGATCACTGATCTGTGATGTTTGACTAGATGACTGACAACCAACTCCTTTGCCAATGAATCTACACCAACCGTGATGTGGAAGGACTCACTCCAGTCAGTCAATACAAGAATGAAACTTTCCCACCATTTAAATTTAAAAAAAATAAAAAATAAAAATAGGCCCAAACACAGATTACATGGTGTATTACACAGATAAATTGAGTCAGGAGGCTACACATGTGAAAATATAAAACATGCACAGTACTTTGAATAAGAAGCCTGGAATGGCCAGGGATGGTGTGACATGCAGCATACAGTGTAACATACTAAACTTATCATATCATCCAGGCGTTTAGGTTCTATTAGCACCACATATTGACCTTGAATTAGCGCTAATCCTGTTTCACGCCATTTGAAGCCATTATGCGTGGCAGTGGAGCTGTGACTGTACGCCAAAAGTGTCTACGCTCTCTGGGAGTGACACTGTGAAGGGCAATGGGCCAGAGCAGAGCAGCCTACATGGAATGAAACCATGATACAGACTTCTTTTTCGAATTTGGCCATGCTTGGGTTTGGTCTCACTTGTCCAGGATATATTAAATATCCATTGGGGGCATTGGATTTTCAGACACACTAGAAATGTCAAGAGTAAGACACCTTTATCCTGCAATAGGATCGCCCACAATATGGTCAGTAATTAGCTGTGATCAAACAGTTCTCATATGAAACTTATCAAACTGTTTCTTCCAAATCCCACATCAGGGAGAAAGGAGTGAGACTCTTCTGCAGATGCACAGAACATCCTTGGGAGTGAGAGTGGGAGTAGACCCTCTCCTCTGCCTCCTCTGTGTGTGTGATGTGCTTATCAGCACCACAGCACACTGCATGTACTGCTCTGAGCTACTCTGCTGCACCGCTGCCCACTTACTCTCAGATGTGGGCCAAAAATACGGCTGTATTTCTGAGGCAGGTGGGTGGGAGATTTTAAATGTTAAAAGCAGGTACGGAAAACCATTTCTTCACGTAATGAAAATATATGACAGTTTGCAATGTCGATTATATCGGCCACTGGACAAACTTACTTGTATGTCAACTTTTTTGTTTCTTCTTTTTTTCTGCACTTCCCGAGGACTGTGTTGGTTGGGATTTCGAATTAGCCTTGAGTGCCCTCTGCAGGCAGTAGTGGCAATGGGAACCAAAAAAAACAAACAAACAAACAGAAAATATAGATTTCATTTTAAGCTAAGCAAATCAATGGTGCCACAGCTAAAACACTTTGAACTCAGAACTGCTTACGAGTCTGGTGACGATTTAAAGACTTTGAAATCTGAAGAACAATTCCGGGTTCTATCTATTAAGCAATAAAAAATAGTCCAAAACATTGTACTTTATGCTGCAGAAGAAACGGTCTGTAGAAACATTATTGCCCCTTCAGTGCTGAGTCTTCCTATAGGCAGTCGCATTTCAGAAAACGGTATCCAGCTCATGCATCCATTACGACGCGCTTTCACTGATCTGTTGGTAGATGTGAGTAGAACGCTGGGTTAAGCAGTGGAGTCACGCCGTTCAGAGCTGTCCCTGCTGGGGAGCTCAGCACGCTCTGCCATTAACACGTACTGGACAAGCGGAGCCACGGAGCACACAGCGGCCATCTGCAGGCCAATGGTGTGTCTTTGAAGCTGATCTGAGACAATGATGAACTAACTCGCACTGACGCCGGGCCTTTGAAGGAGGCGCACACGCCACGGCCCCACAATCTGTGCCGCAAGATGACAGCTCTGCATAGATAAACCCCGACGACAGCGGAGAGGAGGCTGAGTGGAGGATGGGGAGAGGATAAACATCTTGAGGCAAAAGTACTGACAATATTTACTTTGCTAAGTCCTAAAGTCAATGCACTGTACATTGAACATTTGAACATCAAACAAAGTTTCTTCAAACGGCATAAAGAAAATTATACCTTAAACCCAGGGCCCAGCCATGTGCAGCTTCTCCTCATCGTCATCATCGTGCTGTCAAATCTCTCTAGACCCGAAACGTTCTGGAGCCTTAAAGAGAAGTGACATCCATAAGAGGCCATTTTGAAGACCTCAAGAGAAAAGAGACGACACAGGCTTATAATCATGTCTGCCATATCCATTCTGCCTGTGCACATACGCTGCTGTCACACCCAGGAGCGTCCAAAAGCTCAGAGAGGCAGTTTTAATATCTTATCATATTTGGGTTAAACAGCGACGCATTTGTCACAATCAAACCCTTTTGCCCAAATAAAGAAATGAGAATATAAAGGAATGTCAAAGATGTGACAAGACAGTCACATAAATAAGGACAAGGCAGGGACAATAAACAAATCATCACATATGAACAGAGTTCAGCATATACATGTGCTTTAGCCCTACAGTATGAAGCCTATCATGGTTTACAGACAGGATTAGCTCTTTTGGTTTCTGTCCCACTATGATCTATCTTTTAAAGCAGCGCACTCAAGTGATTCAACATGCCTGTAAACATTTTTAGTAGTGTTTTGCAATAAAGAAGAAAAAGTAGGTCTTAATACCAGTCATGTGGAATATGCATGACTTTCTTCGCTAATTTCTGGGGAATTTCCCAAGCCACACAAACCTCGCGGTAATTCAATCTGCATTTGTCTTCCCTCACTTAATTTCTATGCTTCAGCCATCATCATTCCTGCCCTATTTCTCTATAACGCCATCTTCAAGTGCCCATCTGTCCGAGTTCAAGTATGTGGGTCGAATTCTTCCCGTGCCCCGTGTATGCAGAGTTGGAGTTTGTTAGTGTGCAAATAACGGTATCTCTGAAACTAGCTTCACCGCCAACGTCAGTGTCTCATGTCGTTAACTTGCGGCGACTTAAACATGTAGCATCTCATGTTTAGGATCCCCCGGCAGTGTGATTGTACTCGTGCTGCGTGCGTGGGTTGGGGTTGCTGTGAAAATGGACTAGCAGGTCCCCTCAGGGTTAGCAGTCAGCTTTTGTAGCTTTTGAGCAAGCTCTAATACGGAGGCTAGTCTCACAACAGAAGACATTAAAGACTGTATTAGTGAGACAAGATCCCACCTGTAACTTTCATTTGTCGTCTATTGCTTTAATGAGGTGGGGGAGGCAGGACAAATGATTTAGTTTTTGAGGAGATGTGTGGTGTTGTACAGAGAGATCATGGACCCAGTCAATGATATTAATGATCATTTTTGTAATTCATACATTTTCTTTCAGTCACTGGGTCCATGATCTCTCTGTACAAGACCAAAGATTTACTCAAAAACAAAATAATTTTACCTCTATATGACACTATAACATTATAGGCCTTTAGAATGCTGTGATGTCACCTGAAACCCAGCAATAGGGTTGATCATATGATCACTAAAAGGTAGGGATGGGCCGAGATCTCGTGGCACAAGATCTCACGAGATCAAATTACCACGAGATTTCTCATCACAGTGTAAAGTGATCTCGTGATTTTTTTTTATTTTTTTTTTAAGTGATAGAAATAAATCGGAGCACTTCAGCAGTATTACAGTAGAGGAAACAACCAACTCAATACTGTGTGATTGAAGCCAAGAGACGTGTTTTTGACGAGGGTACATCATTATAACATGATTAAAGCTTTAAAAAGTCGATATTTCACCTTTAAGGCGGACAGTTCATGACCCTCCAACCAGAGTGTAGCCGGTCCAAATCACACAGACATTCTGTTCAAGCTCACATTGAACGAACCAGTTGAGCTGCTATTTTTAGTGAAAGCTTTTGATTGTCTATCTCTCTGCTACAGTCAAGCTCCAGGCAGATGTTTAATTCCTCTATAAATGATCCAACAGTCATTAATGAAAAATGATAACACAGCGTGCCTTCTTATATCAAAGTCGCTTCGCTGTGAGGGGCTGCAGGAGGACACATCTTCTACCCTCTTTTCAAGCAGAAACATAATGTCTGTACATGCACGCATCGGTAGACAAACTAATTATTGCTCTTGACGGCACGAGGCCTGCTCAATACCATTCATTGTACATTATGGCTAATTCGAGACCTGGTTTATGGAGAATACAATAAGCACATAATGTAATGTAAATTCACATCCTCATCGTCGTCATAGTATAACAAAATAAAAAGAGATGTTTGTCCATATCACCAGCTTCAATAATTGCATGTGCTGCAAAGCTACAAGTTGTTATGCCAGTTCAAGCAGGTGCAAATGTGGACAAAACCAAGACGAAATCAACACAATTAAACCAAACCCGTCACAGAAGCTCTAAAAAACTGGCCACTGTTGGAGGAGTCAGTCTCTCCCTCTGCAACAGTTCCCCCCGCAAAAATTGTCTGAAATGGCCAGTGACGTGTGAATCCCTGCCCTTCTGACCTCACCTCCCCCTCCCGTGCCTCGAGCCAGCAGAGTCCTGAGATCAACCCATTCCCCCGACCACATTAATAGTGCTGTCCGAATGCCCACAACGCGCTGTGTCACTCAAATATTTCCACCGGCATCCTCGGCCCCCGCCAGCTGTGTCCAAAAATACCCAGTTTACCCCCGCACACAACCACACATCTCGCTGTGGGACACTTTAAATGGGAGGGGCCAGAGCATGGAGGAGGGTGGGACCCAGTACACCCCCCCCCGGGATAACTGCTCTACTCTTTGACCATGTCTAAAGTCACAGAAAAAGGGGACACTTGTAAGATTTTTTAGGTGGGATTAACAACGTTGGGATATTTACAAGTCTAGGCACAAACAAGGTAAGACATTCAGTTTCATTGGTTTGTTCGACTCATCTGTCATTGTGTGTTGTACAGTCAAAGATTATATGTTGAACAAGCCACTGATGTTGTATCAGCTTTTGAAACCAGAGCCAGACTTTGTTCTTAGATAGACATAATCACTGTTGCTACAAAATAAATATCTCAGCCCACAACAATGCACTTGAAAGTCAATGAGCTATTCAATCCTGAACAGGAAGAGTGATTTGCTGTTGTTGTGTGAGGAATTCCTTGCACAATGTGAAATATATTCATTCAACAGGTATAGTTTACAGTCTTTTTCAGTTCACGGAGGTAAACAAGAGGGTTTGTGGGTTTAGACCATGGGGCCTCAGCTGATGTTTGTGGTTTGACAGCTCAGAACTGACTGCACTAGAAATAGAAAAGGTCTTTCATTCATGACACAGACTGAATAGAGTAAACATACTTGTACTGCAGTACTTTTAAAGAATCTTCCCACTGTATTCAATCAGAACATCCACTCTTTTCTTTGTTTTTTTTGTCTGCTCTATGGAATATTTTCAATGTGACATTTGACAATTGTCACTAGTAAGCATTTTACAAACACTTTCTTAAAGGTGCATTATGCAACTTTTTATGTAGAGAAAAAAAAGTTGATATTTGTGTGTTTTAGACCGTGTAGTGACCCAGCGGGTGTATGAGTGGTCAGCATGGCGCCTTTACTTTCCGTCACAATGGTCTCTAGGACGCTCCAGGATCAATTATTTGAAAGGTTTTCACTGCCGACGGACCCCCTCACCAGAAAACCTACAAAATAATTGATCCTGGAGTGTTGTAGAGCCCACCATGATCGAAAGTAAAGGTGCCATGCTGACCACTCATACAGCCACTTGGTCACTACAAGGTCAAATACACACAAATATCAACTTCTTTTTTCACAAAAAAAAGTTGCATAATGCACCTTTAACAATGTTGCAACATCTCCTCCAAGAGAACGGTATCACCAAAGGATGTCCTGTTCCTTCTGCACTATCAACTTTAAAAACAATACCTATTGTTTCCCACATGCCAACGAGCTATAACTTGTAACTGTCACACACAAAGTTTAAAATTCAGCTAGCTTAAATGCAGCTAGCATGTTTACCTTTAAGAGTGGCCCATTACTAACAAGTGACATACACTAGAACAGTCATTGGATACCTTTAGTCACATTGCCCCGGCAGCCTGTTTTTATACTTTGACACTATCTGTGGCAGCTGCTCAGAAAAGAGTGTGGAGATAGTGGTCAGCTCGTATTCCCTCCAGAACACGCCCTTTCAAACATACGACTTGTTTCCAGGAGAAGTGAACTATTTGCTGTTTGAGAGTAGTTACAAGGGGTGGCAACACGGCAAAAGCTGTTATCTCTCTGTCACACGTGGCGCACTGATAACCCCTCAGAGACATTCCCCTGCTTGTGTTGATGATATAAATTACTTTAAACTGACTACACAGTGATAATGAAGTCCAGTTCCTTTTGATTTTGGGGTGGTGTGTTTATTTTGTCTGCTTTCCCATAAGTGCAGCTTTGGACCCACCCTCTGAGCTCACTGCTGTGACCTCACTGTTGGTCACTCCCAGTTACAAACACTCATTACAGGGAGATTTACCGCAGGCAGGCTTTCAAACGCTTATAACTATGCTCTAATGCTGTACTCACAGAGCCACGATACCTGGAATGGATGCACGTTTGAGTAATGCTGCATTATTCACCCCGTGTTCTTATCAAGATCATGTCAACACTAAAATTGCCCCCAATACAAAACCAAGGATGAGACCAAGCATCTTGTATGTTGAGAATTGTATTTGTTTTAACTTTATTTTAGGTAATAACACAAAAATACCAGAACTAGGAATCAAAATCTGTTTAACCTCTTAACCCCCACATGGACAGAGCACATGTTCTCCAGTTTGACATTACGATGAAATGCGATGAAAAACTGTGACAAAAACGCAGCGACAAAAAAAGGTTCTGATCCGTTTTGAAGGCCTTAGCTTTCAAATGTGAAACGTTTAGAATTAGGTAAAGCCGAGCTGGAGAAATGCAATCGGTTAAGGTTAAATAGTCAAAATAAAGCTCACCGTAGTATTTTGTTTACTGAAAACTTTGTCAACAGTGATGAATAAAACTGGTCTTGTTTTATTGTGTGTTTGGATATTCACTGTTTGATTTATAGGCCCCAAACAGTATATGATGACAGTCCAGATGATGATTTTCCCACTTATCAGTTGTGCGTGTGTGCGTGGGTGGGCAGCAGCAAGAATTCTTAAAACCCGTAAAGAACTTGCAGAAAAGGCTAGATGTCACGGGGCTCTAATGTTCAAACTATCACCAAAATATTCAACAGAAAGTTCCAGGATTTTGCATTTCAACTGGCGCTTTCTGGGGTCTGCGTTGTGCATTTGTGTTTTCCACAGTTAAATATAGTGTTACACATCCCTGATCACAGCGCAAAGAGCAGGCGGGCGAGTAAACTCCAAAACATTTCTCTTTTCCTGCTCAATCTCAGCCCTGGAGCGCTGAATCGCTCAGCAGGTTTGAATTACACGTACCAGAAGAAACGGCTCGGCTCGGGTCGGGAGTCGTCTGGGGCTGACAGACCGAATCTTGTCTGAGGCGATGACACCTTTGCTCTGTCACTGCCAGACACAAACAGTCTGCCCTCTCCAACATGGCCGCCTGCAGGCCAGTCTTTGGACGGGGCAGCTGCCAGGTGGACGCCGCTCCGTCATGGCCATGTCTGTTTGTACAATATTGGAGTGACATGATTTGTTTTGGCTAGTTTCTTGTTCTTCACACACGGATGTAATGAAGATTGTTACACTGGCTAGAGAAGAAGTGTTTTTTTTATTTCACAATATTTGTATGTATTTATTTTTGCATCAATGCTTCACCCACTTAAAGGGATACTTCGGGATTTTTGACATAGGGCCTCATTTCCTAGTTATCCAGAGTGTTGTTGATGTCTGGAGATATTTTTTTCTTAAATTCATGCAGTTCTTATATTTGAAGAGTCTAGTTGCGCTAGCCTAGAGCAAGGCTAAAGCAGTTCTATGGTAAACGTTAGCCCGCATTAAAAAACAGTCTGGCGCACTCCACAGTGCACCTGAGGTAAATCACTTATAACACCAGACTAACCATATAAATGTCTGTGTCGATAGGTTAATTTTAACCATTTTGCATTTAAAATAACTTATATTTGAGCAGCATCAGCTTCGTGGCTGTAAGCTAAGGCAGCGGCGGAGTGATCTGCGAGAAAATAGTCCCTCAAAATGCGGTAATTCATGTGATACAAGGTCAGTTTTATTTAAAAAATATTCTATTAACACAGACATTTATATGGTTAGTCTGGTGTTATATGTGATTTACCTCAGGTGCACTGTGGAGTGAGTCAGACTGTTTTTTAATGCAGGCCAGCGTTTACCATAGAGATGCTTTAGCCTTGCTCTAGGCTAGTGCAACTAGACTCTTCAAATATAAGAACTGCATGAATTTAAGAAAAAAATATCTCCAGACATCAACAACGCTCTGGATAACTAGGAAATGAGGCCCTATGTCAAAAATCCCGAAGTATCCCTTTAACACTATCCAACTACTACACTACTCTGGTGATGTGTCTTCTTTGAAAAAAACAAAAAAAACTAGGCAACGTTTAATAGAAAAGGAAGACATGCAACGTTGCCTTAATGATATCATTTTTAGAAAAAGTGAGTCTACCAGGATTATGTACTTTGAAACGCTTTTTCTCCTCCATCCTTCACAGGGAAGAGGCTGACCTCAGAGCTGCATACAGTACCTGTGCCATATTCCAAAAGCCATAATCGCATTTAGCCCTGACAATACGCCTAAGTGAGGTTTGTGCAGGGAAATGCTCGACTAGTGCTTTTAAAGGTCTGCACGTACTGGCGCACAGAGGGAGAAGATGAAAGGATTCAGCGTGAAGACAGGCTTTAAAGCAGTTTTCACAGGCAGGCTAAAAAAGAGACCGAGAAGACATCAGTGCACAGCGTCATATGACAGATGAATTACAGGGGGGAAAAAATCATATTTTTTGTATGCTACGCTTTATGGGAAAAAATACCAATAATAAATGATGCATGGAAATAAAAAAGGATATAATCAGACAGTGTACATAGTTGTATACTCCAAAGCTTCATCCCAGTCCATAATGTGTTTTAGGCCATTTAGTTTTATTGTTTGTGTTGCCAGAATATAATTTTAACATTGTATTTTGTATAGCTTAGGCACCTTCTTTTAGTTCACAGTAAATTACCTTTTTATTCATATATTAGCTTTAATGTTGTAAAAGAACACAGACTTTTATTGTCATACATCAGGGGTTCTCAAACTTTAAATCAAAAGGTCAGAAAAAGTAATATCACAGAGGTCAAAGGAAAATCTTCCATCCATCCATCCATCCATCCATCCATCCATCCATCCATCCATTTTCTTCCACTTGTCCGTTGCTGGGTCGTGGGGGCAGCTGTTGGAGCTGCCCAAAACACATTGCACCAGCCCCTATGGCTCCTCCTACAGGTGGTGGGTCCACAGAAGGACGGCCTCATGGTTCTAACCAGGCCTGTTGGTCTCCCATAAGGGGCTTCTGAACCGCTCTTTGTCTGACCCATCACCCAGGACCTGTTTGCCATGGGAGACCCTACCAGGAGCATGAAGCCTCTGACAACAGAGCTCCCAGGATCATTCAAGTGCACAAACATTTAAATAGTCAAAATGCAATATGAAATGCATTTGTAAATAAAATCATTTAATCATCAGAATCATTAGCAAAAAAATGTATATTGGAATTTATCAAAAATATATGAACATATATAGTAAAGAGCAGCCCAGTGATGGGACACTCACAGTTCTAATGACCCACATGTCACTGCCTGTCGTCTGCAAGCCCCTAGAAACATGGTACAAAGTATGATGTTGCACACAAAGGGACTGTGATTGGAGTTCCCCTACAGGCCAAAGCTGCAACTGCACTTATGGGAATGCAACAATCTCTGCTATGGCAGTAAAATTCGCAGCCACCGGAGTCCGAACCAAATCACCTCGAGGTCCACATTCAGACTTGAGTTCGGAGAAGGCCTGTACATGTATGTTTATTCGAAGTACTCCTGGACTCAGTGGTCGTCCCAAGAGTACTGCACTTGTGTACATACCCTTGGTCTTTCTCCCTAATACTTTCATGTGCCTTCAGCATGTACCTCAACTTGTATTGCGTTCAATATACATTTCTAAAAACCATGCTGACTCAACAGACCTGTCTTAACAAGGACAACTCATGACAGAGAGTGGTGTCTTATTAACGTTCAAGCTTAAACTGCTGTTGTGCCTTTGGGCAAGCAGCTTTTGCCCTTTATGTGATTGGTTAGAGGTAGTTTCCATGAATATGTGTTGAGTGAGCAACAAAAGGTAAAAAGGTTTATAAGTAAAGCATTCGATATAGTAATCAGCTTTGCTCAACATTCCCCTTTTCTTACCTAACATTAACAATGCAGCGAACGTTCAAAACTACCTTAGAACATTATTTATGTTTCTGGTTTGTCCACGGCCTCTTTCTGAAGCCGCTGCATGTTCTACCGCTGTGAATGATGCACCGAGAATAAAAATCACACAACACTGAACGCACACGATTAAACAGGCCACATGGAGATCAATGAATAATGGAAAAAGAAAACTTGAGAATATAAAGTCCAGGGTTAAATGGTGCATGTAACTTTCACCATCTTAATGTAAAGCCAAGAAGATGGACCGACACCACTTTGACCGATCGGGGGTGAGAAAGTAGCAGCTGTGAACTTAGGATGATGAGAAAACGGCAACGATTGTAAAAGAGGAATAGACTGAGCTCTTTGCTTTTACTTGTATATATATAATTTTACTTAGGTAGACGATAATGTTTAGTCAAATTTGACAAAGTAATTAAAACACTCTTGTGCATTATTGCCTAAACTCGACATTAGGAACAGCTCATAGGCAGTATTTCAGTCGGCTCTAATCCCCTACAATTGGATGGTCCAGAAATAGTTTTGTGCCCAGTGGCTGAAAGTGCAGCCTGTAGGTAAGCGCAGCCCCAGTACACGGCCGGCCTTGTTAGCTTATCTGTGGCCTGGGTCGCTCAGAAGACACTCTGAGCGGCACAGACTCTGTTCAGCTCGAGCAGATGATAATGCACCATAACTAAGTCTGGGGCTGAAGAATGCTTCTTTAAACCGCGCTGACAGAATGGAACCGTGGCCGTGCGCTGTTTCTAATTGTGCCCATGTTTGAGTTCATAGAGTGGCAACATAAGAACTAATAATGCTCTATAGCCGTGCCAAACATCTTCGATAACGAAAACCGCGCAATATTTTTCCAAGCCAGCAGAAATGTGCACACAATCATCCGAGTTCAAGTCAAGACTGCTTTGCTCAGGGAGAAAACTGACTTGACATAAACTAAAAAAAAAGTGCAGATACTGTATGTAACTTTATCTCATGCTACTTTTATACACTACAGGCCAAAAGTTTTAAAAAAACACCCCATTTGTCTAGTTTTCTCAAAAATTATAATGTTTTGGAAGAAGATTTGTTTCCACCAGCTCTTTTCTTACTCGCACGGTAAACAAAACTCTAGCTTCACGAGTACACTGTTTTGTATTGTGATGCAGCAGCAGAACCATCAGCCACCTCAGCCTGTCCATTCCGTCCGATTCGGCTTAAAACGACACAAAGTTAACATGCTGTTTTATCCACAGACACCTCAGTGGATCACGGGGGCCTACTGTAACCATGGCGCAAAGGATATACCATGAGAGTGGACAAGATGGACGCTCGGGTAAGAACATGTATTTTGAAATGTATCAACGTAAAGAAAGACATGCCAAATGCCATTTTTCATATATACAACTGTGCTCAAGTTATCAAAGTTAGTCGTACTTTCTATGAAGCAAACAAGGCAAAACATACTGTAGGTTATCACTGGTCTCCGGTCTTTATTCTAAACGCTATCGAGCAAAAACAAAGTGCATCTGTATGTATGGCAAAATGTCAAGTCTAGGCTTAGCAGTGCTGTCATCTGATCTCACACCATGACATTGACATTACAGACATACCTGAGCGCAAACCCAAATGACACAGGGCAACAGACTGTCGCCATATCTGAGACAAGCACTTTGCAAAATGTGCTTAGTTTCTTTTCCAAATAAGTTTCTTTGACTGAGAAAAAGTGTGGAGTTTTGTTTGGCATAATTGGCCAAGCTCACCGATCTCAACTCGAAACATCTTGCACTTTTGGCAAGTTCCAACCTTAATTAGAATGGGATAGACTGTGAGTGTGTCTTCTTTGCTTCATGCAGCAACTCGAATAAATAAAGCGCATACATGCAAATCGATAGCCAAATACATAATTTACAACAGTTCCCCTGCTTCTACAATTTTTTGCGCCCCATCTTTGAAGTGCAAAAATACAACTTAACATCAGGGCTAAGTATGATGTCAACCTATTTGCAATAATTGTATTAGCACTGGGGTGTGTTTGAGTCGTAGTGAGAAACTGAACTGCAGCATTAGAGCTCATCATTCACTGTGCCGTAAGTTACTTTTATATTCAAAGTCTGCCTCTCTGTGAATCATATGCTTACAATGTCACCATTCTAGCGGGAAGACTGTGTTTAGATGCAAGCAGGTTAAACATTTTGCCTCAGGACATCTCAGGGCTCACCCCATAGAACATGAAGGAAAACAAGAAGAAGTCATTATGTGTAACAATACAGCCGCAGCAAAATACCGTTTAAGCACCCAGACAGAGCACAAATATGAGTTTGTGTGTTATGGAAGCATGCTGTAGTTCTGCAAATTGAACTATAGAAATGTTGGGACAAAATACAGTGGAACAAAAAGTATTTGGCCGAAATCCAATGGGAAGTCTGTGGGGAAGTGACCGAATACTTTTTTGCCCCACTGTACACTATGTTTTTCAGATTATTTCATAAACTGCATTACAAACTTTGCATCCAAGCGCAGGGTGAGTGGAGTGTGAGCGGTTATTGTTGTTGTTGGTGTGGCCAACAGCACAGATTGGCTGTCTCAGTCAGCTCCAGGGCAGCTGTGGCTATATATACAGTTCCAGACCACCACAGAGTAAGGAATGAATGAATGAATGATGCACAAAACTGTAAGGCAGATTTAAATGGAAAAGTGTTATATAAGGATTATACATTATAATCATTATGGTTAAAGACAAGTGCATTGGATAGGTATATACTGTAATGTTAATCTCTTAACTTTAGCCAAGCTTTTTTTCTCCAGTTCAGCTTTACCCAAATCTAAAAGCTTCTTGACTGGAGCACACAGCCTCGAGGCCAGTGTAACGCCGCGTATTTGAAAGCTAAGACCTACAAAACTGATCTAAGCTTCTTCCCATTTTTTGTTGTCACGTTTTAGTCATTTTTGTCAGAAAATGTGACCAAAACATGTAAACAAAAACCTGCCAAAAACGCGTTACCCTGGCCTATAGTCTGTAAGCTCCAGTCGAGAAGCTTTTAGATTTGGGTAACGCTGAACTGGAGAAATTGTGCTTGGTTAAAGCGGGGGGTAAGGGGTTAAGCAAATCAGAAAGTTGTTATTTGTTTTCTCTTTGATATAAAATATGGAATAATCGTCACTTAACCATTATTAGATTTGGGATACGACATTTTCTGACCCCCGTTCCTCTTCTTTGTTTCATAGTCCTGGAATGCTTGCAGTTCAAGTGGAGAAAGATCCCAATACAGGGGCTACCATTGTCAGGTCAGTGACCCCTGTGTCTGCTCCGGCTGACCCCCAAACGGCCCCCACCATCTTTGACGACGGCCGCAAGAGCATCCACGCTGTTGGGGCGTCTGCGGTGCAGCCATCCAGCGAAGAACTCGGACAGATCTTGAGCGCTATCGACGGGGTTGGCATGACTGCGCTGCTGGACAACGTCACCATAACACCAAAACAAACCACAACCGAGCTAGAAGATGCCCAACAAGGTCATGGGAAGGTTCTGTCCAGCAATCGAGTCATGTCCACTGGAAACAGCTCTAAAGGTGTCAGTCTGAAGGAAAGGGGTGGATTAGGAAGCATGACAAAGACAGTGGACCCTTCTGAGGATAGACAAAAGACACCGGACAGCTCACCAAACGTGGAGGTGGCAGAGAGTGAAATGCTTTGTGATGGCCCTGTCACCCTCGTGTTCATGGGATATACAGACGACCGCTCCGACGAGGAAGCTGTGGGAGCAGGGGAGCCCCAAGGGATGCTCATGGCAGAAAGAGTCATCATCACTGACGAAGGAGAGGAACTGCTGCTGGGACAAGATTCGGCCGCTCCGCCTCAGAAACTTCCAGAGCAAGTGGCCGTCCAGATTCCAGCCAAAGAGTCCCAGGACAAGCAAGCATTTCAGGATGTACCTTTGGAGGGGAAGAGTGAGCGGGCTCCAGAAGAAGCAAAGGACGGGGGAAAGGACAGCAAAAGGCTGACAGTATAGCAGAAGGGCAGGGGAAGCCCAAACGTAAGACCTGTCAGTGTTGCACAGTTATGTGAAAATAAAACAAATATGGACTCATTTATGGACTAATACTTAGACTGTTGCATTCTGTACCTCATTGTGCCTTCAAAGTTCTTAACATTGAAATGACTGCGATGTCTACCCACCACAAATATTATTTACACTATCAAATGTGAGGATATTGAATATGTCAAACATGAATGTTTGACATACATCATTATTTTACAGTTACTTGGCAGTAAATTAAGTTGAGCAGTTTTCTTTTAGTTAGCTTGTGAAGGAGTGATACACATGAATCGGAAATAGTAACATATGAGCAGGACAGGGCGATATGGCCTAAAATCTCTATCACAATATAAAAAAGAAATAACACAATAACAATATATTTGACGATATAATTGATAACGGATAAATTACTTCAAAATTCCAGCCTTACACAGTTGACACAGTGGCAGCGCGGCTCAGCCGCAGCAGCTCAGGACTGACGCCTGAACACTATTTCGTTGTACAGTTGTACAATGACAATAAAGCACTTACTTACTTACTTACTTACTTACGCCTATTTGGAAGATTAATGCAAAGATATTTCATTCTTTTTTTTAGCGCCATACTAATTTCCTATGATCTACTCAAGCATATTTAATCAATCAATCAATCAATGGTTTTGTATAGCCCAATATCACAACAGGAGTTTCCTCATAGGGCAGCACCGAACATTAATTTTACATCCTTCATTTCATTTTACTTTTGAAGCCCCTGCCCCTGTGTCCTACACAGTCAGTGTTTATGCTGCTTTGATGGAGCTGAGCGTAACATTAATTACTGTATATCGTGTCCACAGCGATATAAAAAATTATATCGCGATAACGATATACGATACGATATGAGCATACATTTATTCATCATTTTGCATATCTATTGTGATAACTGTCTGTTTAAAATAAGCCCATCATAAATGCTTATAGCAAATCAATTTCTTTGAATCAAAATATATTTTTAAGAGAAAATGCACAAAGGATTTCCTGTATGACTATGTATAAATGTAAAGCACTTTTGAATGTTGGTCTAAATGTCACAACAAAATGCCATGTACCAATACAGGTTTCCCCACTGATAGGTCTGGAGGACAATTCAATAACACCCTCTGGTGGAGATATGGCAGAACTTCAACTTGCTATTATTTACGCATACATTAATAAGCATATTTGATATAAATATTGGATTAACACACACTAATTAAAGTGATTAGGTTAAAAATGTATGTTTTTTTTAAACAATAATAATGGTTTTGATATGTATTGGGCTTAACAAGCTACAAAGTGGCTGTAGTGTAGTCATCATCAAGTCACTATACTCCGTGGTTAAAAAATCTATGGGAGTCAGAGCTGCCCTGGAGTAAACTGACAGAAGCGAGGCCTCCAACCTGCACCATCGCCACTCACTCATGCTAGTAAGGAGGTGTTTTGCCAAAGGACACAACAACACTATGCGCCGGTCAGAGCTGTAATTCAAACAGCTGACCTTTGAAACACTGTAACGAACTGAGCCACAGTCACAATATCATTAAAAATATAATGACCCAGGACAGCTTGTTCTTGACTGCAATGTGACAAGTTGTTCAATGTGAAAACATAATCCATACCACAAAACAAAACATGATGCTACATAATTCACATAGTGTGTTGAGAAAAATATTCACCTGCTGAAAGTAAGTAGCGCGTAAATAATCACTATAACATTTTCTATCAGTAATTACTCATTTTACACAAGAAGGCTCCTCTTTGTATTGTTGAATAAAACTAGAATCATCTGGAAATACAGAACGCGATACGTAGTTCCAGTTGTGCGTGTGGATTTGGTTAGCGTGACTCACCTGGTACATGGGGACAGTTGATAAGTCCATGAGCAGATCATCATTTCAGATTTCATCCTGTTCCCATCGCACTCTGGAGATGACAGCCACACAATACACAGCACAATCTGTGACAGGTACGTCCCATTTCTCAAAAAAATCTGTTTCTACTTTTAGAAATAATGCTTTATACTTTTGAGTTAGGCTTCTGTCAATTGAGGGAAAAAAAGAAAGAAAAAAAACAATGATAAAGACAATTATGTGTTGTAGTTTTGAGATTTTTTGTTTATATTTACAAATCTTATACATTTAGCGTGCAACTACAAAGTGTTTAGAAATTACAATGGTGCATCTAATACATTTGTTTGTAGTATCAATTTGCATGCTTCAAAGGTACATTTCATAAACGTCTTGTAAATAGTCAGATGTGGCGGTACACAAGCCCATAGAAAACATTACATTGAGCAGGTATTATGCAAAATGTTCTTGAAGTGGATCTTCAATGTAAACGTAATGCAGTGTTTACAATACATAGTAACCAAAGCGAATGGAATAAAGAGCTTAATCTCATCTGATGTGTTAATATGTCCTATTGTGGGAGCGTATGGAGCTGCTAATCCTTAGCAGCAGTAGGGGTGGGATCAGGCTTTGAATAATGGTAGAAATAAAGCAGATTATACCCCTACAATATTTAATTACAGAAACGCTAAACTACTGTTGCATTCAGCCAATTTCACAAAACTAGCATTAGCAATGAAGAAAAGCTTCTGAACTGGTAATATATGGATTCAAGTCGTTTATTTTTTTCATACAGTCTTTGAGAATGATAAGAAGCATGGGCCCGTCTAGCCAAAATGTGCCTCGTATTGCAAAACTCCCTTTGGAGCTGTCCAGTGCTGAGCAGCTGAGCAGTATATAGCGAGTGAGCCAAAACAGAGGAAAGCCGATTAGTGTTTCTCTTTGTCAGCACAACAGACAGTGCTAGGTCAGACAGAGAAAGTTCCCAAAACAACACAGCAGCAATACTCAAGCTGAGCATTTAGATGTATAGTAATATTTTAGGGGTTCAGCATATACACAACAGACCAGGCCGCAAATAATCAGTAGTCTACTTGTAAAATTTCAAGGCCAAAAAAGAGATTTATAGAACAGTTTGGATAAATGACCCAACGTCTTTATGTTTTACATTAATGTAGGTATATGTATAGTTACCACAGAGGGGAGTCCATTTGTTTTTGATGAATTTTAGGCTAGACAGGCTAGGCTGGACTACATTTGTATAGACCACTGTGTAGTCCTACTTTGCGCCAGTGTTTGTTCCAGTTGTAAATTTGCCTTTCTTCCTTTATTGATTTCAGTTTGATTCAAAGACTTTTTCAACTAAAGACCTGGGTTGTCAAAAGACAGCACCCGAATGGATCCATGCACTTTACCAGAAGCTCAAAACCCTGAGCCCCAGGATGACTTAGAGGAACCAGTGAGGATAAGCAAAAGCCACTCATTAACTTCTGAAGAACAGTCCCAGGACAACACGGACCATACTCCACATTGCCCCACTGTCCCTCCCCAGTACTACAGCATCATGGATGATGAGGGTCTGGATGAGGTCTTCATACAACCACCTTTCCCTCCATCTCGCTCGGACCCAGAAGGGGGCAGCACATGTCAAGCACCAGCCACCTACCCAAGTGTCAACCTGAGGTCATCTGACGCCACAGCGGCTAAGACTAATCCCGAGTGCTTAGACTGGCGCCACGGGGAGAGGCAGTTAATGGCAATTCCCAGCCAGGTGAATGAGGAGATGGAAAACGCAATAACGAATTTTGGGGAAGTAGTAAGGAGAAGCTCTTCAAGTGGGATACAATGCACTGGACAAGAACTGACATTAATGGAGGACAGTGTCATTCGAGACCGTGAGGAGAAAGTTGAAGAAAGTAGTGAGAAACCAGAAGATCAAACGGAGGAATTGAAACCATTAGTGGACGAGGACCTTGTTGAAGAGACTGGATTAACCCACGCTGGCCTGAATTTGGAAGGTCATAACCCTGTGTGTCAAGATCTCAAACATGTAACTGAAGACAATCAAAGCAAAACGGATGCTACCATAATCCAAAGTCCAGACAGTTCGGGAGAGGAAGGCAATGACAGCGAACCTGTGGGTGTCAGATCTTTGGACAGTGAGCTCAAAGGGTACGGCTGGGTAAAGAGAACAAGTGTGGAAGATGTAGAAGAGGCTGCTTCCATTGAGCACAAAGATCTAGACACTCAAGAGGAGAAAGCAACAGAAACTAATAAAGATGACAGGATAGCAACTGAAATATTACACGGCCAAGACCTACTTCAGCGCTTGCTACTGGTTCAACAGCGACAAGATTTGGCTGAGATTTGCCAGCCGACCTCAAAACCGGATGAGTGTTTGATGAGGAAAGATAATGTAGCCAGGGAAGATCAAGAACTCATTCAAGAAATTCATGAACAAGAGCAAAAAGATCAAGAAACAAAACTTGAAACATCAGCGTTGCCTGTGACAGAAAATGTTGAGCATTGGGTAATTCATAGGGCAGAAGTAATTCGTTGCAATGAGGAAAGTGAAGCCAAAAATTGCGTTGGTCTAACAGTAACTAGTGTAGATGTTTGCAAGCATTTAGAACAAGACACACCAGAAAGTGCGTCTACAGCAAAACAGATTGTCGGAATAGATCAACTGACTAAAGGCAGGGGTGTAGAAGATGATTGTCGTGAGGCTGAAGGAGCAGTTGAGGAGGAACACATTGGTCTAGAAGAAAACAAGGATAGCAATGATGAGGATGAAAACCAAGAAGCAAAGGTAAGGACATCTTCGCCCCCATTGTCTCCTCAAAGGAAAGACAGTAAGGCAAGTGACAATGAGGCAACGCACTCATGGATGAATGAAAACACAATTCCCTTCCCCTCCTGTCACACAGTTTCTGCTGCTGAAACGTACGTTGAGAAACAGTTACAACACGCTTCTCAAATAAGGCGAGATCTACTGAGAGCTGATGGTGTCTTCGACCTCTCAGATAATCCAGATGTACTAGAGATTCCCTTTAAAAGCAGTGTCTCTCTCGAGCAACTCCCCACAAGGGATGACCCTGTTCTGAGTGGCGAAAGGCACTTCTCAGAGCAGAAGATGCAAAAGGAGATCAGTCAGGAAATGCAGAGAGAGCTTGTGCTGGTCAATTTGGGGAAGATCCCAGGAGGGTACAGCAAAGGGGAGAGTCGGCAGATGAGGGACACCAAGCTGCTGTTTGAAGAATTCCAACAAGACAAACCAGAGGGTCCAACGAGGATCAGGAAACCTCAGACCTCAACGTTAAAAAGTCCGATCTACCCGTCTGTGTTGGAGCGCACACGGAGCCTAGAGAGGATTTCACACAAACTGTCTCCAATGTTGAGAACGCATTCATGCCGTCTCATGTCGCCTTCTGAGAAAGAAAAACATCTGGAGCCGTTCACGTCACTGAGTCCATCCTTAAGAGACAAAGCACGTTTAAGCCCTTACCCGAAACATGAAAAACTTCCACGCAAGCACAAAAGCATGGACTCTCTCAGCACGATGAGTTCAACACCATCTGTAGACAGAGTGAGAGACTCCAAGGCGCAACCAGTTAGAGAAGGTTCACCACTCCTGAGGGAAAATCCGTTCTTCAAGCTGCGGCCAGCGCTGTCTCTACAGCCGGAGGTGGAGAAGGACATCAGGGAAGCCAAAAAACGAGAGGAAGAGCTCCGCAGACAGAGATCCAGTTTGTACGGAGAGACAAAACAGGTCAGCAAGGAAGAGGGGAAGTCCTCAGCCCAACTTAAAACAGGTAACATCTGATACAAAACAACTCATCTTCATCTGGCTCTCAAACATTTTTACCCCATGTTTTACCCAAGTAACCCCAAAACATATGTTTGCAATTTCACAAGAACACACCCAACTTCACAACAGATATTTCAAAGTAGATTTGGGCGTGTTTATTAAGATGCAAAAACCACAATGTCAGTGTCGTATTTAAGTCGTGAGCATGTCACTACGTAAAAGAAATAAACGGTTATATTGTGAAGGCAATGTTAATGGATGACAAAGTGACCTGTGCTTTGCTTTGGCAGAAAAAGTTAAATTTGCAGAGATACAGCCACAAAGGCCTTTTTATACTTTACAAGTTGCCATTAACAGATTGTAGGAGAAAAGTAAAAAATAAGGCTTACTTCCTGCATCAACATTGTCTCTTAATATTCACAAATGTAAGAAGGCCTTTTGACCCTTTCCTCTCACACGTTTTTGCTCCTGAAACTGTTCATAGCAGAAAAAATATCTGACACTCACTTCCCAAGCACTATATTCTGAGTCAATCCCAGGCCGTACACCTCTGTGCCCAAAGACCTTAATGTCTCTCTGCATTAGCATCAAGCTGGGCTGCTGCCAGGCTAACAGACATCTGAGCCTGTCACTGTCAGAGGACACTTCACTCACTCGGACAGGTCCAGAGCGTCGCTCTACCAAGTGAACTCTCACAAAAATACCAAATTAAATGAATAAGGGTTAATATCACAAACAGTACGTATCATTTGAGTGTGTTATATTCAAATAGACTAGCGAAGTGTGACTGCGAGGGCATGAGCTGTCAGTAACTCATGAAGGGCAAAATAGCGTCACTAAGCGGATCTGAGCTGTGATAAAATATTATATTTATAACTGTGTGCATCTAGTTACTATTTGAGACACTGACTGATAAACAGGAAGTCATGTTGTGTCAACTGAATGAGTGTCTTTAAATTGTGCTTAATTGTCCCATCTAATGTGTCATTTAGATTCAAAGCAGAAAACCACAGGGAAACTGGAGCGCATGTGGCCTCCACCCTCCAAGAAAGACCTGACCAAAGCAGAGCAGGTAATAATAATAATAATAATAATGGCTTACATTTGTATTACATTTGCACTTTATAACCTAGTGTTGATAGGTTTCTCAATGCACTATAATCTGTGTGTAATCTGAGAGTCAAGATAATCTCAATGTCTTTAACTGTTTGTGTCGCAGCAGGAGGCAAGACTTCAGCGAGCGCCAGGGCACAGAGCGGCTCTGTGGCAGCGCTGGGAGTCGGGCCTAATCAACGGACAGACGCCAAACAGCAATGACTGAGACAACAGAGAGTATTTAAACCAGTAGAGAAGCAGAAACACGAGTGTATCGCAGGAATCTCCAGTAGCTTGGGAGCTGCTCTCCTACATTGAAGTCACATTGTAGATTTTCTGAACATTTTGAGGAGAATTTGCACCAAATAAGCAAATAAAGTAAAGGATAGGGACAAAATTCAAGTCGTATGCTTTAATTTTGTTCTTGGTATCTTGGCTACAAATCTCATAGTTACACAAGTGTCTTCGAAGCAAACGTAGCTCTCCGATGGTTTTGGTATGTGAAATTAGCTCACTGTGTAAAAAAGGGTGGTGACCCCTGGTATATGGTACTATATGCAAAGTTACAGTTTGCAATTGTCTTAGAGCTTTTTAATTGACCGGACTATACCAGCCAATCCTATGGCTGTAAAAGCATGTGGTTTGGCAAGGAGGGTTTTTTTGCTAAGAAACAATACAATTAATATGAGGACCAACAATGTTCTACTTTGATCCATCTCCCAGCTCTACTATATTGACCAGATGAATTTTGCTTTGACCTCAGACAAGTAGCGACTCTGCAATGCCATGAAGGAGGAGTATGATAGATTTGTTTGGAAACAATCTACAAGACACAAGTGGCAGATAGAAATGTGGAAGTGTGTACAAAATACAATCATGCTGAATTCATACTTTAGGCCACCCACAGTCAGAGGGATGTAAATGCTCACTGAAATATAACAATTCAGTTTGTTTTCATGTTTGTTTTAAGCATAAAGGAAAACAAAGCACACACCACCGCACAATCCGAAAGATGGTCTAGTTTTTGGCATATTTATATATATATATATATATATATTTTGACTAATAATTACTTTATAGGCTAAATAACAAGTTACATGTATTAACAATAGGGCTGCAAAACGTATTTTATAATGAGTCATCAGTGTTGCATTTTTCCTAAAGTGAAATGTAAATTTGCCTTTTGACCTTTGGAAGAAAATAAAAATTCTGTTGGAAATGTTTATTTTGTTATTTTTGCAATATATTTGATCTTCGGAGGTTTGAAAACTTAAAAAGACATCAGATGCCAACAAAGCTGAGCAATAGTAACAGTAAAAAGCAAAGATGAGCAGTGAAAAATGGAGAAGACTTTCCCTGTCGGACCTGGCGGCACATTTACTCGAAAGAGAGTTCCGTTTTAGATCGGGCCAAACAGCTTAGAGTCTCTAAGTACCATCTGTCAGAGTCCAGCCTCTGCCAACTCACCCTGGTCATCATGGCACTGTGCGCAATGGCCGCACTTCAAACCCAACACATGGGCTTTCATTAGAGCGACTAAAGTCGATTACAGGAAAGGGTAAATGTGATACAACCTCTTTGTTTGAGTTGGTGCATTGAGTTGCCTTGTGTACGAAATGCGCAGTATAAATAAAGTTGCCTTACTTTGCCTTTGTTTAGTTGAAGAATCAACCTGCACCACCTAATACAGCATTTTCTCAGATTTTTCAAAAATGTATAGAACAAATCTTCTTTTGTTTAAAAAAACAAAGACATTTAAACAAGAGACTTATTGTATTTATATTTTGCAATAACAGTCACAGCACCATTCACTGTAGATGCACCGCAATCACTCATGACACATGATGCGTCATTTACAGGAACAGTGCCCAGGTATTATTGAGTCTTTTATTTTAGTGTTATTTTCATTAAATCCTGCTAACACTTTCTTTTAACAATTGTTCCTTTATGTTAAATTCATAGAAATATAATTTATGTGTGTGACTATATACTGTCCCACGTTCTTTTTCCACCTCCTATACATATCTTCCGCCTCTAGAGGGCAGTATTGTCTCAATCCTGCCAGTCTTCCACGATTCAGACGTGTTGTTCATATGCCACAGTTCTAGGAATTTTATAATGCAGCCCCCCCTCCCGCCCTCCCAAACCCCAGCAGGTCACAGCCTCCTTGTAGATAGGAAGAACCCACGAGGCCCTCAAGTAATTTGAAAGTACTCATTTTAAAGAATGTGTTTGTCTTCATTAATCTAAGCATAATATTTACATAACAATTTGCAAATAATAGCGATTACAAGCTAATTAAACTAATGCACATTAAGTTAAAATTAAAATTAAAATTCAATACATTTTTAAGTGAATAATGTCAAATTTTGTAGGCCCCTGTAGTGTCTCTGAGGCTCCCTAGTGGTCCCTGGACCCCACTTTAGGAACCATTGCTATAACGCATTCAAAGAATGACCGTAAGCTTAAATAACTAACTAAAGATTAATTAATTACGGAGTCAATCACTCATGTATTAGAGTCATGGACAATATTCTCCTTCCCTTAACATGTCCGATGCCTTTCATTCTCTATATTTACATTGTTCTTCAAAGTGCGCTTATACAATAACAATAGGAGGAATTCATCAGACGAAGGGTACACCAATAAGGATTCTTATGTAACTGTGGTCATTGATATGGCGGTGACTCATTGCCTGAACTAAATGAAATGGCCTCTTGCCAGAATTTTAGTAAATGCATAATACAGGACAATGTTGCACAATGGCTGGGGTAAAAGTGCGTCACTTACTGCAGAAGAACGTGGGTGGTACTTCTTTAAATGCTTGGCTAACACTGACTCATTCATGATGCGAATAAAAAATAAAAGGTCTGTTCCTGCAAAATATGACAGAGAAAGGGCATTTCAAAAGATTGAAGGTGGGCGGGATGAGAAGTTCGGTTCATGGACAATATGTTGTGTTCACGACCTTCTGGATTTCATCATTTCAGGTGGAGGGCGGGGGCCGATAATTCTATGGGCAATTCTTTTCCTTTTTTGAGAGATGATCAAATAGAGAATCCACAAATGTTGAATCTTTGATAAATATCTTATGATGATGATTATACTGACATTTTAAGATAAATAATTGTGTGATTAAATAATGCCATTACATGTTAACGCTACAGTGAAAAAAATATACAGTATTTTGTGCAGACAGGAACACTAACTTTCAGGTGGATTTTGTCTCTTGTGGACAGGCCATTGCCTGACCAAAAAAACCCTGATTGATATTACAGACCTTCATATCAGGATTGGCTCCTGTTGATATTGTACATTTGCTGCTGATTGAACACCATGGGCTTGGCAAAATGCTACAATCATAAGAACAAATACTATAATTAAAAACAATCATAATTTTGCTTTGTTTATGTGCAGTAATAGATATTGCGTTGCCTTGTGGTTATGGTTAACAAGTATATCTATAAAATATAGCCGCAAGCGGCGATTATCGGCCCTCGCCGACCGCCCAGCCTAAAGCAAGGGGGCGCTTCGCGCCCTTTTGTCTCCCTCAATCTAAAATTATGGTATTGCTACTGCCTTTATGTTTGTTTTTTACTTTTTTCCCAAGGGTCTTAGTTTTAGGATTTTTGGAATGCGCTAACGCGCACTCCGCGCTCAATTTTGACATTATACAGAGAAAAATTAGTATGAATTTGTATCACGCTATATCTGCAAACTGAAGCATATTTTTACATTTTACTTACTGTAGGGTTGCGGCTGCGCCACAGAACATCCACAAAGGTTATCCAAAGTACTTTGGATAACCTTTGGTTCCTGACTTCTCGCTGAATTATGGAGTTTAACATTTTTCCATCAGAATAAAATGGGACGTTCTGGTCATCGCTACGGCAACACCGTGAAAAATATGGCATGGGTGTGATTGACTTTTCTGATCGGAACGACCAAATAGAATTTTGTGCCAAATTATTTTAATTTTCGTAAAACTAAAATTTCTACTCTCCATATAATTCCTATGGGGGCGCTATCGCGCCCAATTTGAATTTTGCCAAATGAAAGTGTTTAGGACTGAGACTTTAACAACTGATAACAAAATGAGCGAAATCGGGCTTCATATGTGTGAATGGGAGCCATTTTTTGTTTGCGAAAAATCTCAAAATACTTCGTACAGTTTGCGGCTTCGCCGCATAAAAAACGTAAAACTTAGAAAAATAATTTGGATAACTTTTAAATTTCTACTTCTTAAGATTATTTTCCACCCAAAATTAGGTCGTTCCGATAAACGCTCTAGGAGGAGATAGATTTTGTACAAAGTGAAAAATAAAGGCGGATTCCCGCTTCGCGGGCTGTCATCCAAAATGGCCGACACCCAATATGGCGGACGGCGTTGCCGTAATAATATTTTTTGCTCAACTTGTCATGATGCACGTCTGTACCGATTTTTATGATTCTACGACAAACTTCATTTTTGGCCAAGTCCTAACTCGCAATGTTAAGCTTTCGCGCCACTATTTTGAAATTCAAAATTTGGAAATAGTCAAAAGTTGTTTCGGATCGGGTTGGAATTTTGGACCAAAATCTGTGACTTTTCGTCGATGTTCACTGGGTGAAAATTGCGACGGTGCGAAAGAAAGAAAAAAAGAAAGAATAATATTCCCATACGAAAACAATGTTCCCGCTTACGCGGGTACCATAAACTATATATTTTCGGAAAGTGCTCGCGCATTCCTACCTCATGGTAGAGGTCCTGGGTCACTGACGGGCACAAAGTGCCCGTCAGTGACCCAGGGCTCTCAGTCGCCCATTGACTTTTATGGGCTCTGTACAATTACAATGTTGATTTTTGCATTATATATGTATGTGCATGTGTATTTGTCAAAATAAGACATCATAAGTGTAAGATATAAATTAAGGACAGTTCTACATGAGTTACACCACATTATTGTTAATCAACAACATTATATCACTTTTTTTTCTGTTAAATCTGTTAGGTTTGCTCTGTTTCAACATCATTGGATTACCTGCCAGAGAGGGAATGCTGAATTCATACATAAAGAACACACACCCAGCCAGTCACCTCACCTGAAAGATTGATTTACTCGCTTTGACATGGGACACTGAGTCTCACAGGTATTCATGTGTCCTTAACAGACCTGTATCAAGCCACCCATCCTCAACAGGACCTGCAACATTTCAAAGTATAGTTTAGGCTTGATGAACTCTACACATGAAACTCCAGGAGACGATTGTTTAAGCTCTGCGATGTTCAGTACATTGCAATCGCGAGAGATTTAACACTATCATTTTGGCTGACGATGGTGTGTTCAGCACAAGGATAATAAATCAATGCACAATTTTGCCTTCATGTTTATTTACGTTCTTTTGCGTATGATGGCAGGTGAAGTCGGGACACTGAACATAAATCATAGCAAATAATATAATAAAAGTATATAATGTAATAAAATAATGAATCTGATACAGTATTTGTCTGGGTTCACAAGCATTAACAGCAATCTGAGCTGTACACTTGAGCTGAATAATTGGAACCATTAACTTTTGAGAAAAGACTGTTATATGAACTGCTAAACTAAAACAACAATCACCTCTTAACTACCAGGTACAAGGCTTTCAACAATGAATCCTCATTTTGTTTTACCAAGATAATTGCAGTATTTGCGATATTTTAATTGTGACCATTAAAACTGAAATTTTGATTCGATAGCCATCAGTTGTGCAACCCTAGTTTTAAAAAAAATAAGTCCTTTATAATATGTTTATTTATTGGTTTATTAACTCAGGACAGTGCATGTTAATGAACATACATGGGCCTCATGCATGTAAACACACCACACCGGATTGTAGATATGGGCTAATTTCCATCTGCCGTCCCACACACTCGTCCCACAGTGGTACAGTAGGGGAAACCGGAGAACCCAGAGGAAACCTACGCAGACACGGGGAGAACATGCAAACTCCACACAGAGAGGCCCCGTCCAGGTGAGAATCGAACCCGGGACCTTCTGGCTGTGAACACCAACAGCAGCTTGATGTCATTGTACATTACATTCTACATAAACAAGCTATTCCAGTACGTCATACCACCTCGTTGGAATAGGATATCTTTCTCACAAACAATCAGAGAACACCAATACTAATAGCCTCCATTCTTGGAAGCACTCTTCTGTGAAACGTCTTTAATGTTGGTTCACGGAAGAAGAGGAAAACAACCACTATATAAGACACTGGACGTGGCTGGAGTTAACATGAGGCGGTTTGCAGCGAGTTGATGCCGCTGTTGAACACACGTCCACACAAGGCTTTAGTGATTGTGGTGGCGATGAGAGCGATCCAGCCTGTCTGACATCAGCGCCCCTCAGTAACACGTGACTAATGACTCATTCTTTCCACTTTCAGCTCCTGTTGACAGATGCGCATATTTCAAACTGATCTAAATCGCTCATGTCTTCTCTTCTGCAAGTGTAAACATCAACAGCCCCTGTATTCATCCGTGTTTCCAGCTTAGCTCAGATACTCAAATACATGTCCACTCATAAATTGAGCACCTCTGATGACAAGTTTTCCCTAAATCCAGCAATTGTTTTGACAACTTTCCAAATCTACTGTATATAGGTTTATCTGGAAACCTGTCTATCCAGCACTGCGCGACTACAAAAGCTCTAGATTCCACCATTATCCCGTTCCCCCACACAAAGGCCGGTATTCTGCCTGTGTATTCTCCCAAACACAGGCTGCAGTATGAAGTAATGACCGCAGCACACAGCACACTCTGGCTTTGTGAATACAACTATTGTCCCGGACAGACCCTTCACTTGGCTTCTCCACAATGTCCCCGTTGCACAATCAAAACTCAATTTGTCCGACTCTATGAGCTCACATTATTTCCACACCTCTCATTGCTTTACCCTCAAGTGTTGGTCATACAGGAGGGTAAAGTGACGAGAGGATTGGGAATTTGATTTCACAACTGAAGATAACACTGGTAAGTTACAACTAGAGGAAGAGAGGGATATTGTAATGTTTAACTTGGTTGAAAGATCATTTCTGCCAAAAACATGCTAAACATTGTTGAGTACGATGGCGTGAGTAAACTTTAGCAAATAATATGATTTTCACATTACTATCACGATATTTAAGCTCATATAAACCTAATACAAGCGTTTGTAATGCATTATCTAACACTTGCAGACGTGATACTAATCAATCAAGCAATCAATTTATTTCTATAGCACTTTACAACAACACTTGGCAGACCAAAGTGCTTTATATAAAAACACTGAGGAAAAAACATTCAGAATAAAATGGCACAAAATATAAAAACACCAGCACACAAAACAGAATAGATCAGTACTAAGTGTTCTGGAAGGCCTGTCTAAATAGATGAGTCTTTAGTCTGAACAGCGGCAGGTCAATGATGACTCACAGCTCGACTGGGAGTGAATTCCACAGTTTAGACCCTCCCACGGCCAAAGCACGATTGCCCCACTGCCTGGACCGAGACCTGCGCACATCCAAAACCATCTGAGAGGAGGAGCGCAGGGCTCTGCATGGGCGGGGGATGGACAGAAGCTCGGACAGGTATGGGGGGCATGTCCATGAGCTTTAAAAACAAATGACAACATTTTAAACTTTGATAACACACCAGCAGCCAGTGGAGGGAGGAGAGGATTGGGGTTATGTGGGAGCGTCTGGATGTGTTTGTCAAAAGGGGGCAGCTGCGTTTTGCACCAACTGATTTAAGTGAAGTTAACTAAGTTAAGTTATTCTTTATTAATCCCCGTAGGGAAATTCATTCTCTGCATTTGACCCATCCTCAAAGCCACTAGGGCGACCTGCGGGTATAGGAGCAGTGGGGACCCATCTCAAAATGTAAAACCAAGCTAATGGTCAGAAACATCTGGCCGGATAATTAACCTTATGTACATGTTTTTAGTCGTAGGGGAATCGGAGTACCCGGGAGAAACCTACGCAGACACAGGGAGAACATGCAAACTCCACACAGGAAGGCCCCGTCCAGGTGGGAATCGAACCTGGGCAACATTTAAATAGTCACAATGAGCAAAGACTAGGAATCATTATTTGAAATCCTATTTTTGTTTTGTCAATAGTTTATTTTATTTATTTTTTCCATAATTTCTTTCTATTTGGTTCTGATTGGTTTATGCCACAAATGATGTTCATTTTTGGTCATTTTGGAATGTTTTTTGGTAAAAGGTCATTTTGGCCAAATTTACTTTCTTCTAATTATTTAGTCAAGTAATGTTAATCATAATTTTGGGAATGGATATTCTGTTCTTGTCATATATAGTTTGGTAAAGGCTCACTATATTATGACGCTGCACACTGTGGTGCATCATGGGGAGCGCAGCTCACGGATGCAGCCAAAGAGTAAGTGGTTAAAAAATGCAATATGGATCTAAATCAGCTGAAACAATATATCCGGTAGTTTTTTCTTCTTGGTTATTCAAGCAAAGTAACCAAGCTTCTCCCACCCCACCTCTTGCTCTCCTTTGACATGCAGCTGAACAAAAACAAAGAAAAAACAAAGAATGCAGTGCAATACTTTGTTCTCCAAATATTGCACATTCGCTCCACTGCTCTCATCAGATCATATTTGTAGAGGTATGAACGACAGTCAACTACAGAGACTTTGCTTTGCTACTTGCAACAATTATCAACAGTTATCAATTGTGAAATTGTAACTTGATTTCATACAACACAATTATATTTAATACATAAAGAGATGTGAATTAAGAGTAGATTATGTCAAGTTTATGAAGCTAAACTTTCTTTCAGTTGCGCAAGGCTCTTACGCAATCACCTTAATATGAGGTAATATGAGGCCAGGCAGTGGAATCAGATGAACCCAAATATAATCTGGGTAATAAGTCTGGGTTGTAACTTGTTTGCGTAGTAACATGGCTCGTGTCCATGTTTCTGCATTAAAATCTGTCGGTGTTCTTTTTCACTGGAGCACAGGCCCAATTTGAATATTCAGAGCAGGAATGTTGTAACGGTTTCGCATAATGTTGGAAAGCCCACAGATTTCCGCACAAACATGGCCTGATCTGACCCAAGAATATTCTAGTCTGCTCCGTACCCAATAGCTAAAGTCAAGGACACAAGCAGCAGGAAGCTACATCCGATGACCAGAGCGAGAAACGCATGAAACATTTTATGCAACTATCATATCATCAGATGTTTGAGTGCATGGTCAAAAACTATACAGGAACACGGCAGAAATCAAACAAAATTACACATGTTTTTTGGACTAACATTGAAGAGACGCAGATCTAAACAACTTTTACCCAAAAAGACTGTCCCAGCATCCAGAATTGGGTCAGATGTTTTAAATTACTAGAATAATTACAAAAGAATAGCCAGTATAGTTGTGCCAGATTTCTTGAGTGACAATTCCCCGTTAAGGTACGTGATTATTTACTCAGTGTTCTTTATTTATAGTACATTATGTTTCCGAGCAGCCCCATCGGTTGACTGCGCATGGATCAGCACGCACGACCGCTGAGGCCGACAGAACATTACTGCACAGAATAACATATCCCAGTCACACAAACAAATATTAACACTCCGCTTTCTGGATTTAAATGTTTTTACATACTGAAACATGTCTGCTCAGTACCTTTCAGAATGCTGCTGCTTGTACTCAATACATTAGAGGTGGCTTGTATGAGACTTTGGTCACCACGGTGCATGTAAACACGCCACGCCGGATTGTAGCCATGGGATCATTTCAATCCGTTGTTCCACTTTCACTTTCACACTCCGGGCCTATTGCACATGTTTTAGTGCTAAGGGAAACTTACACAGGCACAGGAAGAACATGCAAAATCCAAACAAAAAGGCCCCGTCTGGCTTTGTGAGTGAAGCACAAACCTCTGGCTCCACCGTGACATCCTTTGCCATACAGGAAATTGGCCTAATTTTAGCAAAGGTGCAAGTCAGTGGTGTTTCCCAGCCAGGGGTAATGGAAGCCCCTATAGTGGTACGTGAGCACTTAACAGTGGGTTCCTTGCATTTATATAAGAAAACTAAACAGAATCGTATGTGAGTAAATAGGAGTGCAATCAGTACAATTACAATGACTACAATAATGCCTTATACTTGTATTGCACTTTACAAGCCTGTATTACCAAGTTTCTCAAAGCGCTACATTGTCGTCATTATTCATTCACTTCATACTCAGTGGTGGTAAGCTACTGTTGTAGCCACAGCTGCCCTGGGGTAGACTGACGGAAGCGAGGCAACCAGTCTGAGCCATCGACCCCTCAGACCACCACCAGTCACTCACTCACGCACCACATTCACCCCAGGCTTCCTGGTGTTACCAAACGGTCTCCCATCCAAGTACCGACCAGCCCCTTCCCTGCTTAGCTTCTAAGATCTGACGGGATTGGGCAGAGCAAAGGCGGTATGAGTGTATTACACCTCAGAGATGACAAAAATAACAATAACAAGTTCATAGATGTCCAAAGTAGTTCAATTGCAGTGCATGCACTTCTTCTAAAGGTGCATTATGCAACTTTTTCTTCGAAACATAAAGTTGATATTTGTGCGTGTTTGATCTTGTAGTGAGATAGCGGCTGTATGAGTGGTCAGCATGGCACCGTTACTTTTGATCATGGTGGCCTCCTCAACGCTCCATGGATCAATTGTTTTGTAGGTTTTCTGGTGAGAGGGAGCACAGCAGTGAAAACCTTCCAAACAATTGATCCCAGCCCTAGCTCTACGCTTTCGCACTTGTTTATGTCCGTAGTTGCTTCCCTTATAAAGACCACTTGGATATACTGCACAACATTGTTTGATTCTGATTCTTTTAATGTTTTACACACTAAATTAGATTTATACAAACGAGCTCGGTTTCCAGGAGAGTCGACTGGTCAAAGTTCTCAGAGACCCTCCTTGTGCGCTGAAGGTAACACTGAGACTTGCTGCTTGGTGGCTTCAGTGTTATGGTGCTGCTGAGTGCCCGGGACATATTGCGCCACTGTCATGTTGACGTGAATCATCTGGAAAGTGGGCCATCTATATCCGTCCTCCCTCTCGTTATGAACACATTATGTAACATCACAGCAGCTTTATATAACCCGCTGAGGCACAGTGCTTCTGCCTAATAATCCCCACCCGTTCTCTAAGTGGGTCACTGATAACATGCACTTGTCGAATGTGCTTGAGCAAATTCGCATTTGACTCCGATAAGTTCCGATGTCTATTTTTGCGGAACTAACCGGACAGTAAAGTGGAAATTCAATAACTTTCAGACCGCAGCTCCTCTTGGTGTGTGCCCAAGGGCCTATAGGTTTTGACCCAGATCTTGAGCTGAAGGATTAACCTACTGTGAATGTTGTAAGCAGATTGGGGCACCTCAACAAAAAACAACCACAACAAGGATGCTCACTCTAATGGTTACAACATACAGCAGAGGTCTAATCGAGGTTAATATCTAAATATCTTAGGGGTGACTCAATAAATGTATTCTGATGATATGTTTTCAATACAATAATAAGGTGTTTTGTGAGTCTCCTTCCATAATTGCCCCTGAGTGTAAAAAGTGTGCCACTGGTTGTACTTGGGCTTCTTCAGCTGCTACTCTGGATCATCTGCAATTTTAGATTCTTTTTAGGCTCAGTTCAGTCCAGATGTGATCTGTCTCCATTTAAACCTGGTGGTTCTTGGAAGGTCAAATATTTTATGAGGTGGTAGTTGATGTATAAAGACTGGGCTGAGTCATGCACGAGAATGTTCGGTAAAATAGACAAAACACTGAACCCCTTGAAGAGACAACTTACACAGCCCTTTAATTAATATACTTTCTAATGGCCTTAGTATAATGCAGGGCTATTCAATTATATGTTTTACTATATTTTCTGATGTCACTGGACCAGTCATTTGGCAAGCCAAACATATTCATATTTTGGGATAAATGACAAATTCATGACCATCATTGCTCAAGTAGAATTAAACATAAAGTGTAATTATATTCCTTAAGATGAAGCCCATTTAAAAACCACTGCAGCAGATAAAGTATTATAATAAATATAATACATATAAGTAAGTGCTTTATTTGTCATTGTACAAGCATACAACAAAATAGTGTTCAGGTGTTAGTCCTGAGCCGCTGTGACTAAGCCGCGCAGTCACTGTGGGCCGACCTGACCAGCATGTTTTTGGAGGTTGTTTTTGGAGCTGGCTGCCTTCAGGCTCCTCTGATCCTCTGTTTCAGAGCGTGGTGTCAGCTCCACCTCCTCCTTCCTCTTCCTCCTTTCACCATCTTCTGGGAAGAGTTTAGCTGTGAATCTGTTTTTATTCTCCAGTGACTGGCACTTGTCATTTCAGCCCTGTTGGCATCTAAAGGCCCTTTCAGCTCTATTGTATTATTTTGAAGGCCTGATGCCAAGCATACATCAGAAGTACATGGCTACTTAATATTCATAAACAAGGACTAATTTTAGTGTTCCGGTCACAGCGTTTGGACTTTATTCTACCAGAGTTTGCACTCCTAAAAGAAGCGCTGCAAAGGTGCGCAGCCTCCTCAGAGTATAAGCTGTTGTGGTCACATGTTACTATGCGGAGGATTACAGAAAGTGTGCAGTTGAAACATACTGGTCTGATATAAAATAACTTTTTGGGATTAATAAGACGCTGTGGATTTTAGCAATGGCAGAGCATTAGCAAGGGAATTGTGATAAGAGTTATCATTTGTTATTGGAATTTGTACAGACCAGATCACGTGGCGGGTCGAACCTGGCCCCCGGGCCTCCAATTGAATAGGCCTGGTATAAAGCCTGTCCATAGCCATAGCCTCATACCTAAAGATGCAGCAGTGTTTGGGGAGTAGAATGAAATAAGAATATCAATCAAATCAAGAAGCTACTAGGTTAGAGTTTTTGCTTATGTTTGTTTCTGCGACAAATGAGGACGAAAGTGAACTGAGGAAAGCAAACCTCAAAAGTGCAGGACCGTCACTCGGTCACAGATGGATGGTTGCACAGGGCATCATTTAGGTCAGGATTCAGATGTGGGTTGTTTGAGCACTAACCAGCTGTTTTGCAGCCCTTTGTTGTTGTGTCCAAGTTAGAGCATAATGATTACTTGATATTTTAAATTTGCATATTGTCAAAACAACAATTACGATTGTTTTAAAGCTACTACTAAATCGAACTGTGAAAGTTGGAGGTAGCCCTCCTGTTGACTTCAGTTAATGAGAAGCTTGTCTCAGAGTCTCGGAGTTCATAGCGAGACAGAGTTGAAACGTGAATAGGGCGGACCACCAATGCTAACAATGCGCTAATTGTAGCCTCTGACTTCCTGGTTTGCGCTGGAAGAAAACCTGCCGTATTTAGACGCAGAACACACGCACATGGTCTTCACTATGTAGATCTATGAAATGTACTCTACTATGACAAAATAACTTGATTACCACAGCTTTAATAGATGTTACCTTGTAGGAAGTATCAATCAATCAATCAATCAAACTTTATTTATAAAGCGCTTTTCATACCGAAAGGTATCACAAAGTGCTTTACAGATTACAACATTTAAAACAATACACCCCGCATCATACATCCATACACACATACACACGTACACACATATACACTTATATATATATCTATATATATATAGTATATGTGTATATACACACATACACATCCACACACAATATATCATTAGGACTAAATGAATAAATGTCAGTTAAAAGCTAAGCTAAAAAGGTGGGTCTTGAGCCTGCTCTTAAAGACATGAACGTTCTCTGTGGTCCTGAGCTCCTCCGGCAGGTCGTTCCAGAGGCGAGGGCCATAATATTGGAAAGACGCCTCGCTGTGAGTCTTTCTGTTGACTTTAGGAATAACTAGGTGACCCCGCCAGAGTAGCGAAGGGGCCTTGAAGGTTCATAAGGTAAAAGTAATTCTGAAAGATAAGAAGGACCAAGGCCATTAAGACATTTAAAAACAGTTAGAAGAACTTTAAAATCGATCCTGAAACACACGGGGAGCCAATGCGACTCCCGACTTAGCGACTCTTAAACCGGTGTAATGTGGTCCCGCCTCCTGGTCTTTGTCAGGACACGAGCTGCTGAATTTTGTAAAAGTTGTAAACCTGAGATACTCTTTTTGGGAAGACCAGAAAGCAGGGCATTACAGTAGTAGTATCGCTCACCACAAAAGTTTACTGTATGTTTCAAAATAAACTTCAAGTGTTTTCTGTATAAAGCTATTTTATAATAATTTTTATATAACACCTTTCAGGATCTTTTGAATAATCCTCCTCAGACGTACCCCTTTCCTGCGTATCATGTCATTTAAGAGTGTTTCATAATCCGCCCCTCACCCCAAACCATCAGAAGTGGTTGCTCTGGAGACGCATTGACGCACATAGGGTCTAAATATAGCGGCACTTGAAAGGGCAGGTCTGGGGCAGTTCCAGTGTGTTCTCCCAAGTGTGTCAGAGGCTAAAGTGATGCGGATGTTTCAGCGCCGACAGGAGGTAACAGGAAGCCTGGTGGTTTCCCGGATAAAGCTTTACCTGGCACCTACAAGAGGACGGGGAAAGAGTCTGCGCTGTGTGCAAACGGAGAAGATGTTTGGAGGTTGGATAACTTTGACGAATCCTGGCCACCGCAGCATTTTTAACAACTGTGAATCACAAACTGCATGAAACGATTCGATTGACTGCGGAATAATGCATTCAAAATACAGGATGTTCAAAAAAGCTCTATTTAATTGTATAATGGTATTTTGATGAGGTAAATTGATAGTATTGGATATTGTCATTATAAGACAGGACAGGACAGTTTACAGCATCACGTTGATCAACAAAGGAACATTTACAATGTACGAGGGAATAACATATGGTTTCCACTTGTCGGTGGGTGTTACAAAATCTATAATATTGATCTTAATGTAAAATGCCATGTCGTCCTACTTTGTCAGCGCTACAATAAGCTATAGTGGTTTCTCTTAGCATCTGACTGATCGGTTTAATTGAAGAACTACAGAACTACATGTATACAACAACAACCACGGGTCACTAATCATGCGGTAAAGGCCAGTTCACTGTTACATCACTTCATGAAAAGCTAATGCTGTTCCTGTTGATGCTGAACAGATTGTTCCACGAGTTAACCCTGAGTCAGCGTTTAGGGATTATGCACATAGGTCCTGACCAGGATCATGTTGAGTCATGGTACAGTAATGCCCTACGCACTTACAATACGTAAATGTTGAAGCCATAGGAGTAAACCGGTCACTTTGGTTGGATTCAATACATAGAATCAGGTGGATCCAGTGGTCACCAATTACATTTGCCAGACGGCCAAAATGACTCAAGCAATAAAATAAATACTATTTTATGAGATAGTTTTCTTAGGATTTTATTTAACGTATCTATTTACAAACATACTGGGAGCATGTTCATCTTCATTTAAACCAAAGGCAACCAACTAACTAATTAACATAATTTGCACACATTTTTAACACAACTTGAAACAACAAACAATTTGAAATGTGTTACAAAAGTGACTTTTTAATCAACAATTCTAGTTTAAACATGCCCTCTTCATCAAATCCAGTGAACTTTTCAACTCTTCAATGAACTAATTTTAAAGGTCCTATATCATGCAAAATCGACTTTTTGGAGCTTTTAGCCATGTTGTTATGCTATTTCCTTATCAAAAACACCCCCAGAGCGGTTTTTGGCTTCATTCACGCAGTTCTAAGTAATCCTCCTGAATCCTGCTCTCTGAGCAGCTGCTCCACCCTCTCCTGGTAAACGACTGAGCTGTTCAGTTGTGTCGTCACAGCGGAACGGAAGTGCTCTACGTCTGTAATGTAATGCCTTACGGCCTGATTTTTATTTATAAAACAGCTTTTTTTTTTTTTTTTTTTTTTTTTAAAAAAAAAAAAAAAAAAAAAAAAAAAAAGCAACTCTCCGACGCGTCTGTGCTGTCCCACGACGCTAATCAAGCGCACCCACGGCTGGAGGAGCCATGGATCCGAGCATAAGTGTTGTTTTGAAGACTGAGCTCTTTCTAACCTACTCTGGACACCGCCTGTTCTTTTTTCTTACCGATAATGCCACGGATGCGCGTTTGGCTACGAGAGGAACAGGGCTATTCAACCTTCCTAAAGAAGAGTGCACTCGCCAGAAGTTGGAATTTCTTTCCGGGATTAAGCTAGCTACTATATCAACCAACCTGATGGATGCTTGGTGAACCTTGGCCAGAATCAAAGTGGATTAACTTTTATAACTTTTATAACCAACGCGATCTCATGGGAGTCCAAACTGAGCGGTGAGTCAATCAAAACGCATGTTAGCGCGTGTGTTAGCCTGTGTGTTAGCCATTTATGAAACTGCTTTGCACATGTCAACTCCTTATAACTGCATTATGTGAAGTAACTTCACTTTTGCAGCGATATTTATATTTATAATACTGCAAATGTGGAATGAGCGGAGAGAGGGGCGGAGTTAACTGAATCGAAGCGTCTTATCTTCCGGGTAGGGAAAATACCCCCCAAAAATACTTATATTTCTCTCAAAAATGAGTACTCCATAGTGATAGAGGTACAATATATCATATATATGCCTATACTTTACTTTGGAATGGCTAAAATAGCATGATACAGATCCTTTAAAGCTGGCAAAATGTTCACATTGACTGGAGAGAAACCCAACAGAATCAGGTAAAACGCTGCAAGAGGTGTGTCCAGTGAAGTTGGAAGAGTACAAAAGAAAGAAAAGTTTGAACAAAATCAGCGCCACCCATGAAACACAAGGGTTAAGTACCGAACTAGAGAAACACTCTCTCACAAACACTCGGAGTTATGAAACAGCCCCCAAGACGACCAAACTGAGTCATCGCTTATTTTTAGCTCCGGAGATACATTCTGGTCTGTGTATGCTATAGACACGCTCTTACATAAACGTTTTTGTGCGAGTGTCCAGGGAATAGCCAAAGCATCCACAGTTCTGTGGATGCTACACGGTTTTCAGACATAAAGTAAACAACACGAGGCTGACAAGACCACTCGCGTCTAGTCAGAGAAGCATTGTGACAGTTCTACGTTATGTGCTCTTGAGGTATTTCAGTGAGCAATAGGTGTCGACTTACATCACGACATTCTACAGCCGTGACATTCTACAGCTAAATGGAGATGGGGCCGCCAATGTGACAACAGTTTATATCCAAAATCAGATCCAACATGTGTGGTATTTCTTTGAATATTTATTATCATACAATTGACACCAATCATCACTTTTGATCGGTGAACACAACCAACATTGCAGCAGAGATTGTGGAGAAAGATGACACATTGTTACAAGGGAAGATCAAGTCTGGTGATCTTCCCTAAAATAAAAAAAGACTAAAAGGTTTTTCTGAGGTTTCGAAGTGTTTGTTCTCTCACAATTACAGTGGGTTGAAAAAGTATCGTTTAGACCAGGTTTGATTCAAATGATTTTGAAAAATCCTGCACATTAAACTCTTAAATACTTTTACTTTTTACTTGTAAAGTAAATTTTACAATGCATACTTTTGTACTTTTACTTAAGTAATAATTTTATACTTTTGTTAATTTTTGGACCACTTTTACTTAAGTAAGAATATCGAGTACTTCTTCCACCACTGGAAACCGGAGTATCCGGAGGAAACCTACGCAGACACGGGGAGAACATGCAAACTCCACACAGAAAGGCCCCGTCCCTGGTGGGAATCGAACCCTGGACCTTCTAGCTGTGAAGAGCGTTAACTGCTGTACTACCGTGCCGCCATGATTCAGAGTTAAAAAACTAGTTTATAACACTAATAAATTTGGTGATGTTTTATGCATAATAGTTGTTTTTTCTTCTCCAAGCTTACTAGAATTTTTTTTTTTTTACATAACTGTTTTTAGATAATCAGACTTGAGTCACCCATGGCAACAAAGGAAACCCTCCTCCACAGATCACACAGCTTAAGTTAAACATTCTTCTATAAATCTAAGAAAAAAAACCTTTGGTACCAAAGAGGTTGGTACAGCACAGCTATATAGAGTTGCAGAAGATACTATACTGCAAGTATGAGTGCAGAGTCAAAGAAGTAGCAGTATTTTGCAATTATGGAAATAACATTTTAGCCTCTTCTCTGATGATTTGAGTTTACATTTGGTAAAAGGTAAAAACCATCATCAATTGTAATCTAATGTTATTATATTTGGTGCAAAATCTCATGAATCAAAATGTATTGGTTGGGTCATGTGAAACAGAATGATTGCTTCAATACAAAGTAAGCATTTCTTCTGCTTGACGAACATTAATATGCTTCAGGGATAACATGCACTCAGTCCAGTTACGTACATGTTGTTTCGTAACTTACTCATTAGATAATGTTATGGAGGGCTGAGCAGATCAACAATGTTATAGCACTCTTTTGTTTTGTAACGTTCTAGAAAGCTTTCCGCCCAGACATTTCAGCAGAGTTAACCCCACTGAGCTCTGGGGCGGGGGCACTGTGTGACCTTGTTTCCAGCAGTTATGTGTGTCAAGCTGAGCGAATTCCCCTTGGACTAGTTTCGGGGGTATTTTAAGCCTCATCCTGAATGGCCGCCTGCTGGGTGCTTTTACATAACCCGCCACTCTCCCATAAGCCGGTGAGCCGTTGTACATAGTCTAGGTCAGTCTCGTCTGTGCCTCCTACTTGGCAAGAGAAAGGCAGGGATAGTTGAAGAAAATCTATGTGCCCTACCTTCCACTGCCCGCTACTGAAGAAAGAGTGTTTCGAGGCGTGGAGGATAAAAGACGAACACTTTGAAGATGTTATGACTCATGTTTGCGTGCTCTAATTCTTAGGCTTTGAACAATTTTGGAAAATATATATCTTATTGCAATTTCTCTGGTAAAAACTGCACTTGTGATGAGATTTGCTCACAGTTAAGTATGTCCTGGTGCATTAACATTTGGGTGAAAACTGAAGTATAAACGAAGGTTATGATTACATACATAGGGATTTATGGAGCTTTTTCTTTTAATAAAACAAAAATTCAAGCTATGCTTGTAGGTTTCACTGATACTCAATACTTGATAATACACCATGGACACAGAATGTTTAGTTGTAATTTGCTTAATTGATTCGATTTAATTGGATTGGATTCTTGGTTGTACTTAGCATGGCTAACGCCAGACTGCTGTGTGCGCTCGAATCCTTTCGAACTGCACAGCAGTCTGAGGACCATGGCCGAAATCTTCATCTGGATTGGGGACCAATCACAGAACGAGGAGGGACGGTAAGACGATGACGCGCTATTCGACATACGGAAGCTTGTAGTTTGTTTACGGATTTAAAAAAAAAGTTTATTTACAGATCCAACATGACAGCAGCAGCAGACGCGATGCCATCTTTCGATCAAGCTTTAGACCGTGTTCTAAATAGTTTAGCTCAAAAGTTTACAGCGGGTACGTCACACGTCATCTGATACCATGATACGATTGGCTATGGCTACATGCAGACGCATGAGAGACATTCGTAGCGCCCAATAAACGGCTATGGACAATCGTAAACCACACCTCTCCTACGAGAAAATGAATTGGTGGTCCCCAGACTAAATATCACTTGTGATTTTAGTCTGGCGTTAGCCAGGCTAGGCTGTACTCTGCATGTTCTCTGCTTTAACAGAAATTCCTGTGGCATGACTTGGCCCCATAGTCTTACATCCACTGTGCAGAAGAACAGGAGGAGCTCATGTTATATTAGATATGGCGCCTCTGCCCCCATCTCTACCGGTGTTTACTCAAACAGTACAGTATGTCATCACAGAGGCACTTCTCATGTAGCGGGGCTGGGCTCACATACATATATTGCACAAGCGTTTACCAGAAGTGTGGCGTAACTCGCTTCCTGTTGCGTTAACTCTGAAAATGCTGTAAGAGGATGAAATTTCATAGAAAGGACGGTTGGTTGATATGTGCGTGAAGACAAACACGTCCCAGCAAATCAAGCCTAACTGGACTGACAAAACTTGAGTCACACTGCAGGCAGTTTGTCCATAAACTCATATGACAACACTTTGACCCACTGTAAACCTGTTCAACCATTTTGCCCAATACATACACATAGGAATAGCAGCTGCTTGTACGGAGGAAGTGAGAGTTGGTGAAATGTTATTACCCTCGTTACGCTCTTGGGTCAGTGCCAGGATCTGAGTGTGAGTACAGCCTGTGTCCTGCACTGAGCTCTGCAAATAAACACTGATAACAGCTCTATGTTCTACTTTGACTCAGGAGGATTAAATGCAACATCTGGGCTGTGTAAGTCAGGTTACTCAAATCCAGCTGTTGTTGTTACGCAATGTTGTACTGTATAGAAAACAACCTCAGTTGTATTACCTGTTCCTGCTGAGTGAGTGAGTGAGTGAGTGAGTGAGTGAGTGAGTGAGTGAGTGAGTGAGTGAGTGAGTGAGTGAGTGAGTGAGTGAGTGAGTGAGTGAGTGAGTGAGTGAGTGAGTGAGTGAGTGAGTGAGTGATTTATTTGTCATTGTACAACGACTGAGCCGTGCCACCACTGTGGGCCAACCGGACCAGCATGTTTTTGGAGGTGAACGGTAGCACCTGGAGGAAACCAGGCTGGCTGCCTTCAGTGCTCCTCTGATACGGTGCACCGCTTCCTGGGTTTGTCCCCGTTTCAGAGCGTGGTGTCCTGCACTGGTCAATTTAGTTTACTTTTAAAAAGCTGTTTTCTTCAGGACCCTTATGGACTCTCTGCAGTAAAAGATCTGCCGCACCCATACAAAGACATACAAAAGCATCCAACAGAACATTGTGGAACACAGAAACTACAAATGCAGTTCACAGTAAAAGGCCAACAACTCAGCTGTACCAAGAGAGAGGGAGGTTGCTTCTTGTTACGCTTGTTAGGATATGAGCATTTATTAAAAAAGCACAAGAACAAGCCTCTCTTACAAATGTTTAGAACGTCCTGCTTTGAACATTATTTGATTGACAAGGGAAAACAAATTGTGAAATTGAATATTGAATCTCCCATATTATGATATTACAAAACTGACTTGCTACGAGGCAGTGGGAGGTTTTAGTACCAGAAACGTGATACAACAATGATGTTGGAGTTCAAAATATCCAATTCTGATGCTAAGTACACTGTTTTCCAATACATATCAATGCAGAGGACTGTGGTAACACAATAGACTGAAACCTCACTTTATACGAATGACACAACCACAATCATGAGTTGTATCCACACTGTGGCTTTAAAAGCTGGGTCAAAACCTGAAAAGGAACAGTGATGCAGTAAATACGGCACAAACAGCCTGCAAGCTTTTTCTCACAATCAATCCTGTCAGTCACCTGCCACCGCCGCACTACATCCCAACAGCAGCAATTACACAAGCCACTTCCACCCTTCCTCTTCTTCATCACCAGCTTCAGTTTCAAAACTCCAGTAACAAATAATCCTCTTATTTGATCTTTACCTGAGAAAGTTTGCTTCAGATCAGAAAACTACTTTATTGCAGTCTTTCTCAAGGTATTAAGTAAAAATGGTGCTGACCTCAATTTAACATCGTTTATAAAGGAGCATTACCATTAGAAGATGGACATTTGAACTTCTAAACTGATTTTGGGGCGACGGTGGCGCAGGTGGTAGAGCGGGTCGTCTCGTGATCGGAAGGTCATGGGATCGAATCCCAGCTCCCGCAAATGCACACTGTCGTTGTGTCCTTGGGCAAGACACTTCACCCTAGTTGCCTCCAGTGTCTGCGTACACTGGTGTATGAATGAGAGTGTGAATGGGTGAGTGGATCCTTGCTGTAAAGCGCTTTGAGTGCCTAATGAAGGTGGAAAAGCGCTATATAAGTTGAGACCATTTACCATTTCAGAAAAGAGTTAGAACAATACTACAGTAGAAGTCTAAACTATTTCATTGTACAAATGAAAACTGCATGGACATAGTTTATTTTATTGTTTGCAAAAAACATTGTAATACCTAAATAAATTTGCTAATTACAGTAATCATTCAACCCAGGTTTTAAAGAGTTGACTTTTAAATAATCATAGAAAGGTAATTATGGGGAGAGCTTAGACGTGTCAGAACTCTGTCGGTAAACCTAGACATGTTTGCCAGTGACTTCACGCAATCCGACGTGACTGCACGTACTGTAACATGCATTCACCTCCTCTTACTGTACAGTATGTTCAAACAGTGCAGTTATCTGAGGACAGTAAAAGCTAGATCGTCACGTACTGCTGGCTGCATAGGTACATGTCACTGCATGCTGCTTATATTCAGCACTCTGCATATACAGCATAGGCTACTACCCTAAAGCAAGTGTTATGTAACCACAGAATGCCATATGAACACAATGTAGGTATGAATTATTGCAGAATGTGTCAGACAGTAGGTCTTCCCGATGTGACGAGCTGAAGTAAAAGAGTTAAAAGTTTCTGAATATAGTCATGGAAGAAATCTATCTTTAATACTTTTTATTCTTTTTGTCATGTGCTAAAAGTAGTAAAAATAACTATATGATTGGAAGTAGCACTGACACCCTTGGGTAACAGTAGATGTGGTTTTGGCTGTGGTTTTGTGGCATGCAAAGGTTTTAGCAGTAATTGTTGTAAAAGCACTTCTTCATGAAGCAGCAGTAGTTGACACAATAGGGTCAATAGGGTGAATGAATTTTTTATGAAGCGGCTTTTTATGCACACCGTTCATAATTGTGACCATTTTAACAGATATTAGGCCTATGTTTGAGTGAAGGGATGTCGTGCCAATCTGTTAAACAACTGAACTAAACAATTGAATTGCCTCCCTTACCTTCTTATAAGTCAAGGTCATGGAGTCGTCTGATGCTGACGGTCTGTGGCAACTTGATCATTCACGTGAAGGAAATCTGCAACAAAAATGAGGCTGGTATTAATGTGTTCATAATTAATAGAATACATTGTGCAACATTGTAATCCTATGTTTGTGATCAGGAAAACTAAAACAGCCATATAACACTCACTGAGAATCCTGGAGCATAAATATAACAATAAGGATTGGAAAGTGCAAGGAACGTGTTATATGAGGTTACTGTGTAGCTGACTTGCGTGGGTATCTTGATTGAATACTATTTTAGGGATACATTTTTCCATCCTAGTCCAATTTCATTGATAACCATTTTGGCTCAAACCTGTGACCTTGCTCCTCTTGAAATATGTGGCTGCTCTCTGTGAACTAATGTAATAAACGATATTCTATTCAGTCGAATAAATATACTGGTCGTTATGTAAGCTTATATATAGGCACGCTTTTGTTGCTTGTCGGACTCTTTATTATTGTGCCCTGGCAGCTTTGGCCCATCATAAGCGCGCGCGCGTCTCTCTCAAGTCTGAACGGGACCAAAAGTCATAGTAGGGGAAGGCGCTCACATCAGGCGCATACACCACGTCCACATGGCAGGGAGCGGGGCCAGCGCGGTTCAGCTGAGGATAGCCTCCGTCCTGGGCTGAACTCGATGTTACAAATAGGAGCTGCGGCAGTCCAAGTGGAGCAGAGCAGAGGGAGGCGCGTCTCACTCGCGGTAATATTAAGTAAGAGTGAGGAACAGGCAGCAAGCGCAGCCGCGGCAAACAGAAACAACGAGCGGACGGAACAACTCGCACGTTTTACGGACAAATTCATTGTGAAGGGAGCTGCCGGAGAGGACTATTTACGACAGGTGAGACCACTTTCCAACTTTATAACACTTTTAACTTTCCGACATGACATGGGATAAGAAACTTTCAGAACATTTTTGAAACATTTCATCACGCATTATTAACAACAACAAAAAGGGAATAATTTGCGTTTCGGCAAATTTTTACCAACATTCAAGAGTTTATCCTTCAACCCATTCTACCTCGCGATATTAGGCCACAGCATTTGCTATAGTTACTGTTACACATAAAGCACACGTGCATTTTAATAGTGCAAGTGCGCTTTTTAATGAGGAAAAAAAAGGACAATAATTGTTATAGTGTATGTACAACCGTATTAATGTTTGGAACAGATAGATGACTGCAATTTCTCAAGCAAACTATTTGTGAGGTCATATTTTAAATTGCGTCATGTTATGCTTATTATAAAGCTTCGCATAACCTGTAGGTCAGTGAGTGTGTTATTCAATCGGTTTTAAAGATTATGAGTTGTCGAATAGGACGTGGCTGACTTGCCGTATTAACAACGGCCATTGTCCTACATTACGCTGTGCCAAGGCATCCGAGGTTATGGTACAAGTCGCTCCCGTTTTATTGGACAGATGTAATAGGGTTACATAATATTGTGTTGTAATAGCGCTTACGTAAGCTCCCCTTTGCTCTGTTTTTTATGTACGCTTTATTCCACTAGGTGGTGCTGTTGCTGCGTCTTCTAGTGGATCAGGCTCAACAAGCGCTCAACAGTGCTCCAGCACAAGAACGTCTACAGGTAAGCCCTTATTATGCATCATTCAGTATTTTCCCTAGTGTGTCACTTAGGCAATAAGAAATAGATAGACAGACTTATAAACATATGCTCATTGGCAAACTAAGCACGATGCAGTATTGACTTGTTGTCAATGTTGAACAAGTATTGGCTGCAAACTCATTTTGACATCTGCTTTGTTTACAGGTGGGCCCTTGACTTTCTTACAAAATGTTTGAAAAGGAAACTATGAGGGGCCAACAGGAAACAAGCACCCTTCAGCCCTTGGAGACTCCAGTGTCCTTCAGTGATGAAACTGTATCCATGCTGACATCCAGGAGCCTCCTGGCCCGATCACTCCTGGGCCGTCCAGCTCCCATCAAACGCAAAGAGAGCCCGTCCAGCACCCTGAGGCGCAAGCGAGAGTTCATTCCACAGGACAAAAAGGACGACGGATACTGGGACAAGAGAAAGAAGAACAACGAGGCGGCCAAACGTTCCAGAGAAAAGCGCAGGATGAATGATATGGTCTTGGAGACCAGAGTTCTGGGACTTTTGGAGGAGAATGCTCGACTTAGAGCTGAGCTGTTGGCCTTGAAATTCCGATTTGGGCTTGTTAAAGACCCATCTAACGCTACAATATTGCCTCTAACTCAGGCTTCACAGGCAAATTCCCAATATTACATTCAAAGGGGAGATGCCAATATTCCAAATTCCATGAATAGCAATGTCCAGGGAGGTGCACTAGCTTCCAGAGTTATCAGGGAGGCAGGGACCTTGTCAGAAGATTCAGGTTTCTCCACACCTGGTGGGTCAAGTGTCGGCAGTCCGGTTTTCTTTGATGACCGGCTGAGTGACCATGAGAAACTATCCCCACGTCGAGGGGAGGAGGTGGGCTATGACCTGCACCACTCTCCCATTGAGCTCCACCACAGCGCTGTCATGGCAGTGAGTAAAGTGGACCAGGCAGACTCGATCATAAACCTGCCCCACAAACTACGCTTCAAGAACGGAGAGGGGATTGAGCAGATTGGGGACTTGCTGAGTAAGGGACACTTGGACAATGGACAGTGGGTGCACCATGGAGAGCCAGAGGATAGAGCCAGGCGATCCCCAGAGAACATTCTCCCAGCCGCTTACAGCAGGCAGTCCCCCGTGCACGGTCACAGTGACGTTTACCGCCAGGAAAACCACACACTCAAGTCCCAGATCTCCTCTCTGACAGAGGAGGTGGCCCAACTCAAGAGGCTCTTCACTGAACAGCTCATGGGCAAAGTCCAGTGAAGATTGAGTCAGGACACTTTGGTTGTTTTGTCTTTATGTGTTTTTGTCTGACTAAATCAGACTCTAAATATTTTTTTAATAATGAAAATGAGCAGCAAAATGTTTATGATACAGTTAACTAAACATGTACACAACACTGTCATCAAATGGCTCCACAGCTGTACATATCTTTCCGATACAAAAAATGTTATATTTTCACAATTCTGGAGTAATATCAAATTAATGCTATTGCACATTAATTCTGCTAGTGAAAAACGCTAGTGAAAACATAATAATACTGAAACATTTGAATCCAATAGTTTCCAAAATACATTTTGCACTGGTTACCAATTGAAATCACAATTATTATGCATGTTAACCCATTTAACATTTCTGGGTGAAATCCAATCTGAGCAGAGACTGGCAAAATGCACCTTTACTGTGCTGTATTTTTCATAGATAAAATTGTACTGTATGTACAGTATGTGAGGTTCATCTCATAACTGTTGTATGAGGATTTGAACAATGGGTTCAGACACATGGATCCTTGTGTAATATAAAATCTATTATTTGTATAATTTATTTGCCAACACTGTGACTACTTCAGCAACAAGACGGAGTGTACGCAATGTAGTTTACTGAAGCACCATGTTCCTATCACTGGTTTGTTGAATTTACTGTGGATACAAAAAAACACATTCACTGGTTACGACTTGCATCGTTGTGACATAATATGAATTGGGGGACTCACATTACCATTCAGGCACTGTATTTACAGTAAAATACTATTTATGTCTATGCATGGGTGGGTCTGCTGTCTGTACAATTATATATTTGAAAATAAATACTTGTTGTTTTTTATCATTTACACTGAATCATGTTTATTTCACTCACAACTTTAGCTTGTGCTGTAGTATATTGACTACCAGATTTATTTTTTTATTTATTCAAACAAATCCATGACAACTTCAGCCATTCTCATGTTTATTTCTTCCCCACTCTATCGTTGACATAATTCTTTTTAAAATATATATAACCAATCTAATAATAACTTTGTGTTAATGAATAAGCTACTTCTTTGCTAACTTGTCTTGCCTGTCTTTCGTTGCACCATAAAGGGGTTAAGTAAACCAGATAGAAAGATATTATTGTTTCTGGTCATCATCAAAACACATGAAAGGCAAATATTCCCAAATTTCAGAATTAGGTTTGCAAAGAGCAAGATTTTTTTCAATTCAGTAAGAATAATGTATGCAATAAAAGTATTACACAATGTGAGGGCGTCTGCAACAGTTACACAAGACATACCCTTCTCAGAACAGTTTAATTACAGAGGCCAGCGGAGAATGTATGCCATTCCAAACCACACCTTGTAGGCCACATACACTGTCAGACTCACAAGGCGTGGCATCGTGTCTTTCGAAACACGGTCATTACAACATGGACATTTGTTGCATAAGGCAAGGCAAGGCAAGTTTATTTGTAGAGCACAATTCATACACAAGGCAATTCAAAGTGCTTCACAGTTGCATAAAATTACAAGAAAACAGATCAAATCAATCAATAAAACATCGACATAAAGTTAATCAATGACAGTAAAAGGCAAGAGTGCAGATAAAATACTTTCAGTTTTCATATGCACGGGTAAAAAGAGCTGTTTTCAGCCTGGATTTGAACATTGTCAGAGTTGAGGCCTGTCTCACATCCTCATGAAGACTGTTCCAGATTTTAGCTGCATGAAACTGAAACGCAGCCTCACCGTGTTTATTATTGACTCTGGGAACCACCAGGAGACCCCTCCCTGAAGTTCTCAGGGCCCCAGATGGTTCATACGGCTCTAACATGTCAGAGATGGACTTTGGTAAACCATGAAAAGACTTGTAACAAGCAGCGCTGTTTTAAATTCTATTCTCTGAGTGACAGGAAGCCAGTGCAGAGACCGGAGCACTGGACTAATATGGTCATATTTCCTGGTTCTTGTCAGGACTCGAGCAGCAGCGTTCTGGATGTTCTGCAGCTCTAACAGTGAGCAGGCCGTTACAGTAGTCTAACCTGCTGGAGACAAATGCATGGATGAGTCTCTCTAAGTCTGGTTTTGACACTGTTCCTCTGATCTTAGCAATGTTTTTCAGATGATAAAAAGCTGATGATGTTATTGCTTTGATGTGGCTGTTTAAGTTCAGGTCTGAGTCCATGATTACTCCTAGATTTCTAACCTGATTTTTTGGTTTTAGAGAGAGAGACTCAAGGTGACTGATAACACTTTGTCTTTGTGTCTGTGGGCCAAAAACAATGATCTCAGTTTTGTCTGAGTTTAGTTGGAGAAAGTTAATTTGCATCCACAAACTGATCTGTTCGATGCAGTGGAAAATGAACTGAAATAACTGTGTGGATGTTTTGACTATAAACCAGCAGAGGGCAACAGAGACCGGAGTTTGCTTAGTTACGTTCATTGTGTCTACTTGACTTTGAAGGTTCATTTAGTCAGACACTAGGATTAGAGAAGGTAAAATCTTTTACCTTTACTTGCATCAGCTGCCATACTTCTGAGGACGGCCTGCAGATGGCGGCTGAAACATGTAAAGGTAAAAGATTTCAACATATCTAATCCCCAGTGTCTGACTAAATGAACCTTGAAAGTTATAGCCTACTACTAGTGTTTGCTGTTTGGGTGTATACGTGTGATAATTATACAAATAAAATATAATCATAATCATAATCATAATCATAATCATAATAATAATACCGTTGAATTATTAATTTTGAATAATGTACATCTCATAAAAGTCGGCCCTGGGTGTGTCACTAGCGCTGCATATTAAAAAGACGGCTACAGCAAAGGGACAAAAATAGATCTGGTGTGTAAAAGTGGGCAGCTGCGCAGTAGGTTCTTGTTTTATCAAAGCACCTAAATCGAATCTTGTTTTTCTATCAGTGCAATAACCTTCAGTTAATTGTGAGAGCAGACATTTACCAAAAATAAAATCAAAGCTGAAGCTGAAGTAGCAGCTTGTTGTTATTGTACTGTGACAGCTTTGCTCCCTGAAAGTTGTAAAATGTAAGCCTTCTTATTAACTCATCCCTGAAGAGTTGGGGGGGGGGGAAAACACAACTTACTATTACATTGTGTGTAAACAAAACTATAGGACCATTATATGTAGGTGTATATTTTTATTGAATTGTATCTATTGATTTGTTTTTATTGCTTTGTATTGTATTTCCATTGTGCTTTTGTGTGGTTGGTGTTTCTGTGAGGTGTCTTTGACATGAAATGTGCTGTACAAATAAACTTGCCTTGCCTTGCCTTACACACAATGGGGCCCCAAGTTGTTTGCGTTGGTATTTTGGCAGTTGCAACCAGAAGACTTTGGGAACCCCTGCTCAATATAGTCTTACGCTTTGAAACTAGTGGGTCCCAGAAAAAAAAAAATCTTTGTATAATTTTACATAAATAGCCAAATGCTGGGAGATCAAAATTGCAGACATGGTTCTAGTAACTCTTACGGCAATCCATAGAATCTCTGAAAGAAAATCCACATATGTTGAAGTTACAAACACATTTTCCACATCTATGGCTACTACTCTTATTAAAAGCAACGCACTGCTCCTGTACCAGCGTCCTGTACAGCCCCTCCCTCCTCTACAGGTCTACCCCTGTTTTATCACTGAAAGGATGAAGCCTGTTGCTAGGCAGGCAGTGCGACAGTTGCCATGGGAACGCTCACAGACGTAGCTGGAAGGGGGCAAAACATCGGTGCTGGGGATGAGGATGGGGCGCAAAAAAAAGATAAGGGGTAGACAGTGAGGAGGGGTGGGGTCCGGGATGCGCAGCCAATCAGAGGGCTCCCCCAGCGGCGTGTGTCTCCAGCCTCAAGAAGGAACAAAGACAAAACGGGACACGTGTGCATAGGAATGAACTCCCTTTGTGTATGTGTATGTGTGAGTGTCAATTAGGGAGAATCCATTCATAGTTGTTCGGCAGTTCAATTATAATTTAAACAGCTATGTGTGAAATTCTTGGTTTAAATCAGCAACTATAGGCTGATTGAGTTTGTCTAAATTCAATTCCTTTCCCCAAATTCATCCATCCATATTCTTCCACTTTATGCGGGGTCGTGGAGGTAGCAGTCTAAGCAGAGATGCCCAGACTTCCCTTCCTCAAGTTCTTCTGGGGGGATTTCTAGACCAGCTTTGAGTCATAGTCCCTGCAGTGTGTCCTAAGTCTTCCTGTCTAAAATGGAATGCACCCGGAAAACCTTCCTAGGGAAGCCCGAGCACCTCAGTTGGCCACTCTCGATGTGAAGGAGCAGTTACTCTACTCTGAGCTCCTCCCGGGTGCCTGGGCTCCGACCGGTAAATTGAGAGCATTACCGTTCAACTCAGCGCCTTCTTCACCACAATGGTCAACATGTGACACATCTGGTCCTTTGTCCCTGAAGCCGTGCCGTTTGAATAAAACCATCATCAATATTTTAGATTGAATCAACTAAATTTGCACAGAATTTCAGCTACTAAAACTACGTATACAAACAAAAATGTAATATTTGAGAGAGAAAAAAATCGACTTACACTTTGACAAGCTAAATTTGTGCTTCCTGACTCCTGATAACCCACAAGCTGGACTCTGTGTCTCTCTTGTGTCGTGGGGTCGAGTCCCGGTTCTGACAGTTGCTGATATCTCCCCGCCCTTCATCCCTTTTTACCCGCACTGTCATATCCAATCAAAAAAAATCCCTGTTTTTTGGAGTAAACATAAATTGAGCTGTAAAAATCAACATGACATTTTACAACATTACAAGCAATTTAATGCAAACCAAACTAATGAAATACAGTAACTCAATAATGAAGTCACAAACCCATTAGCACATTTCCCGAACAAACACTCTCTTTATTGCCTTTTCCCCATTCATAAAGTGACAGTACCACCACAGAGACGACTATGATAACATCACAACATTACGTACACAACATCGATGTGGCTTAAGGGTAAAGCGTGGGAGATATGGCAGTTTGAACATGGTTACCTCACAATTTCATTTGGGCTAATTCAGTTTGGAGAAGTCAGAGCACGTAGGCCCTATACGATCTTTATATGACTGTTGCTACTGATGACGGAAAAGACTAATGCTGTTAAAAAAAAGAAATGTTATGGTGATTATAAGATAAGAGCCCACAAAAAGGAGCCTACATCGCATACAAGCAGGAAAACTTTAATTTTAGAATCTGTTTCTCTGGGATGACCAGAGGGGATAGAGTAGCCAAAATATTTACTCAAGTAAGAGTAATGTTACTGTGAAATAATATTACTCAAGTGCAAGTAAAAAGTAGTGACCCAAACAATTACTCAAGTAATAGTAACTACTTTTAACTACTTTTTACCTACTTTTACTGAAGTACTTTGAGAAAATGTTACTTAAGTACTGTACTGAGTAACTGTTTATACACATTAGCTGTAAGCACCATGTATGTTAATCATGGATCAGCCCCAAAATAGTGATTCCTGATATTTGTTTAGTTTTGTTCATTTGATCGGGATATTGTATGTTGTATGTGAATGAACATACATGGATACATGTATGTAAACACACCACAACGGATTGTAGCCTGAGGCTAATTTCCATCCGTTGTCCCACACACGCTCTCTCAAACACACTCTTATTCATCCTGGCCTATTGTACATGTTTTAGTGGTGGGGGAAACAGGAGTAAGGAAACCTCACTGCACCACAGTGCCGTGTAGAGTAGACTTAAAGTTTTGATCCTAAAAGAGAACCAATCTCTCTTCTTAATCTTAGCCAAACGTATGCCTTAACCTTAGCCAGGCATGGGTATGGCAGTGTTATGGCAGCACATATTGCATCTACTGTATGTCATGATTGACAAAGAATGATATTTGTTGGAAATGCTTAATAGCGTGTAGTTATTCTAAAGTATACCATTTAATTTTGCTCAGTGTGATAGGAAATAACAGTCACACAAAATGTGTTCTATGAGTGGTGATATTGTAAACTCACCTGTGTCACAGATTGTAAGTGCAGTGTGTGTGTGTGTGTGTGTGTGTGTGTGTGTGTGTGTGTGTGTGTGTGTGTGTGTGTGTGTGTGTGTGTCTCACAGGATGATACATTTGCACGCAGTATTTTGCACAATTGGTTTTATTGTTTGTGTGTGCTTTTATCTTGAAGTGTTTTTACTGTTGTGCAATGCTGTGCTTTTTATTTCCTGTTTTAATCATCTGGACCCAGTGGCCGCTGGCTGCTCTGCTTTATGACCGCAACACTGGAGGCCGCCATTGCTCCGCCATTGCTGTAGTACCTCCATATCGCCGCTAGGCCCCCATTGAAAAGCAGTGGACTTTAGAGACGTTAAAAACAACTGGTTTCTATTTTTTTAACACTTTGTATGGCTACATATTCCTCCTGAGATAACGCTGGGTGAGTCACAAAAAAAGAAACCAGGCTGATTTTTTAAATATATATATTTTTAAAATGTCCTACTTAACGGGGGTCGGACACGTCACGCAAGGGCCGAGTCTACAGTGAAAATCCCGCCCTTATGCCCTTATTAGGAACATGCTTCGTCAGAGCAGGGGAGGAGGAGTCTGTAAATCCGCCATGAATTCCCCCTCGAACGTGGTCATTGTGGTAAACGAGGAGGAGTGAGTATTGACGGTCTATGTCTATGTCTGGACCCTCGCACCTGTGGCACTGTTTTAACCTAGTTTTTATCCAATGAGCATGCAGGCTAGGGGCGGACAATTGGATTTTATTGGACAGTGGACTATTTGACGGGAGAGGAGCGGGTAACGAGCAGGACACCGGCAGGGTGGCGGCTGCACCTGGCCGTGATGGCACGAGAGAGACTGACGCACCAGGAATGAGACCGGGCGACCGAGAGGCCTCGGCAGGCACGGGGCAAGAGCGGAGAGAGGCTCGTGGCGGAGGAGCTGCCGACTGCGGGGTGCGCCACACGCAGGGGAGACCGGCGTGACCTGGCAGGAAGGCCTAGGGCAGTGTTTCCCAACCAGGGGTACGGGGACCCCTGGGGGAAATATAACATACAGTGCCTTGCGAAAGTACTACACCTTGAACTTTTGCACATTTTGTCATGTTTGTCATGTTTACCATACACATAAAGATTTTATTTTGAATTTTTTATTGAAAGTTCACACACAAGTAACAGACAACCGTGAAGTGAAAGCAAAATGATACATGATTCTGTTATTTTACAAAAAATAGAAAATAGAAAAGTGGGGCGTGCATAAGTATTCATACAGCATGACTTAATACTTTGTGGAACCCCCTTTTGCTGCAATAACAGCAGCAAGTCTTCTGGGGTATGACTCTACAAGGTTTGCACATCTAGAGACTGACATTTTAGCCCATTCCTCTTTACAAAACAACTCAAGCTCTGTCAAATTAGAAGGAGAGCGTTTGTGAACAGCAGTTTTCAGGTCTTTCCACAGATTTTCTGTAGGATTTAGGTCAGGACTTTGACTGGGCCATTCTAACACATTAATATGTTTGTTTTTAAACCATTCCATTGTAGATTTAGCTTTGTGTTTAGGGTCATTGTCCTGCTGGAAGGTGAATCTCCGCCCCAGCATCAATTCTCTTTCTGACTCCAGCAGGTTTTACTCCAAAATGTCCCTGTATTTGGCTCCATCCATCTTCCCAACTATTCTTACAATCTTCCCAGTCCCCGCTGAGGAAAAGCAGCCCCATAGCATGATGCTCCCCCCACCATATTTGACACTGGGGATGGTGCACTCAGGACGATGAGCAGTGTTAGGTTTGTGCCATACATAACGTTTTGCATTTGGGCCAAAAAGTTACATTTTTGTCTCATCTGACCGAAGCACCTTCTTCCACATGGTAGCTGTGTCCTCCATATGACTTCTAGCAAACTTCAAACGGGATTTCTTATGGCCTCTTTTCAATAATGGCTTTCTTCTTGCCACTCGTCCATGAAGGCCAGATTTGTGTAGAGTACGACTTATAGTTGTCCCATGTACTGATTCCCCCAGCTCAGCGGCAGTACGTCACAGCTCCTCCAGAGTTATCTTGGGGCACTTGGTTGCATTATTGACCAGTACTCTCTTTGTTCGGTCTGTTAGTTTAGGTGGACGGCCGTGTCTTGGTAAGTTCGCAGTGGTGCTATACTCTTTCCATTTCTGAATGATGGATTGAACAGTGCTCCGTGAGATGTTCAAATCTAGGGAAATCTTTGTATAACTTAACGCTGCTTTAAACTTCTTCACAGCTTTATCCCTGACCTCTCTGGTGTGCTCCTTGGCCTTCATGATGTTGTTTAGTGACCAATACACTCCGACCATAGCTCTGAGGCCCTCACAGAACAGCTGGAATTATACTGAGAGTAGATCACACACAGGTGGCCTCTATTTAATGGTTAGGGCAAGGTGTGAACTTTCTGCAGTCATTAGGAATGTTATAAAGGCAATTTAATGCACTCAGAAAATGCTGTATGAATACTTATGCACGCCCCACTTTTCACTTTTCTATTTTTTGAAAAATAACAGAATCATGTATCATTTTGCTTTCACTTCACAGTTGTCTGTTACTTGTGTGTGAACTTTCAGTAAAAAATTCAAAATAAAATCTTTATGTTTAGGGTCATAAACATGACCAAATGTGCAAAGGTTCAAGGTGTATTAGTACTTTCGCAAGGCACTGTATTTTTTTAATAGGAAAAACTATATTTTTCAGTAAAATGTGTTGCTTTGGGAGAATTTTAGGTTTATTTTGACTGCAGCATTGTCCTTTTTTCTTACACATACCACTTTAAGTAATTACTTTCTAAATAAACTGTAACACCCTTGAGGTAGGGGGTACACGGACGACCACTGAAAGGCCCAAGGGACAATAAAGGATGGGAACCACTGGCCTAGGGCACCGGGGTTGGACGTCCCGTTTGTCCTGGCCTGCGTGGGTGGCGGGGGACCTGAGCGCGGCGGCACCGGAGGGAAACTACGCCCCGTGAGAGACCCAGCACGGCCCCGTGAGCTGTCCCGCTTCGCCCCTTGGTCGCCCCGGAACTATGCAGGTGACTTTTAACTGCACACCTTTTAACCTTTGGGACTGTATGGACGATCGAGTGTATGGTGCCACTTTTATACATTTTTACTAATGTTTTATCCGGACTTTTATGAGGCCTTTGAATAAATTGTTTATTCCTTTTTAAACCGCCTTGTTTTATTGATTGCACCACCACTTAGGCTCCCATTGCCCTTTTAACCTGTGACATTTTATGGCGTTGCCTTATTTGGTCACAACTTACATGTGTGTGACACCGTTTTCCTGGGCACCACCACCATCACCTCACATGCAGCATGAGGAAATTGAAGCTGACGACTAAGATGTTGGTGCAGTTCTACACGACCATCATCGAGTCCATCTTCACTTCCTTCATCCACTCCATCGTGTGGTACGCCCATAGACTGTTAAAAAGAATAGACAGCTCCTCCTCACTCCTCCCCGTTTACCACAATGACCACGTTCGAGGGGGAATTCATGGCGGATTTACAGACTCCTCCTCCCCAGGTCTGACGAAGCATGTTCCTAATAAGGGCATAAGGGCGGGATCTTCACTGTAGACTCGGCCCTTGCGTGACGTGTAGCTCGCGCAGCTCCAATGCTAACAGTCCGACCTCCGTTAAGTAGGAGATTAAAAAAAAAAAAATTCGAAAACCAGCCTGGTTTCTTTTTTGTGACTAAGCCAGCGTTATGTCAGGAGGAATATGTAGCCATAGAAAGCGTTAAAAAAAATTGAAACCAGGCATCAAAGTTGTTTTTAACGTGTCTAAAGTCCAATGCTTTTCAATGGGGGCCTAGCGATGATATGGAGGTACTACAGCAATGGCGGAGCAATGGCGGCCTCCAGTGTTGCGGTCATAAAGCAGAGCAGCTAGCAGCCATTGGGTACGCCAGCGCCACAGCCCGAGACAGGCTTTAACGGCAACCCTCAAATCCAGGCTGAAAACAGTGTTTTTTAACCCACACATGATAACTCAAAGTAAGTAAGTAGTAAGTAAGTAAGCAAGTAAGTAAGTAGGTGCTTTATTGTCACTGTACAAGCGTACAACAAAATGTGTTCAGGTGTCAGTCCCGAGCTGCTGCGGCTGAGCCGCGCTGCCACTGCGTGTCAACCTGACCCGCATGACCTTGGAGGTCGGGGGAACTGTAGCACTCGGAAGAAACCTGGCTGGCTGCCCTCTCTCGCTGTCTCCTCTGATCCTCTGAAACGGTGCACCGCCTCCTGGGCTTGTTCCAGAGCGTGGTGTCCTGCACTGGTCAGCTGTTACCTGTAGATCCTCTTGTGACGCCTCCACTGTGCTGCAGCTGTGGGGGCTCTTGGTGCCTCTTCAGTGTCTCAGAAGAAGAAATTTGTAGGTCTCAAATGGGTTTAGCTGAAAAGCTTTTGTTTACCTTTAAAAAGCTGCTTTCTTCAGGACCTTTAGACTCTCAAAGTAAACAAATCCACCAAACCGCCACAAAAACTTGGCAACGACGTACAAAAGTATCCAGAAAAACAATGTGGAACACAGAAACCACAAATGCAGGTTGCAGAAAAAGGTGAAAAATGAAATAGTACCAGGAGAGAAGGAGGTTTCTGCACTTACGGTAATCAATAATTTTTTTTAATGTTTGTGTTCTATGTACCCTTCCTGGAACCGCCACCTTAACGTGGTGGAGGGGTTTGAGCACCTGAATGATCCTAGGAGCTAAGTTGTCGGGGGCTTCGTGCCCCTGGTAGGGTCTCCCATGGCAAACAGGTCCTAGATGACGGGCCAGACCAAGAGCGGTTGGCCCCTTATGAGAGACCAACAGGCCCGGTTAGAACCATGAGGCCGTCCTTCTGTGGACCCACCACCTGCAGGAGGAGCCATAGGGGCTGGTGCAATGTGATTTGGGCAGCTCCAACAGCTGCCCCCACGACCCGGCAACGGACAAGTGGAAGAAGATGGATGGATGGGTTCTATGTATTGATTTTATCTGCTTTTTTAAATTTTATTTTATGCAACTGTGAAGCACTAACATGCCCTATTAAATTAACCAATAAACTAACCTAACTAAACTTTGAATTGCCTTGTGTATTAATTGCATTCTACAAAAATCCTTGTTTTGCGTGCTGCTGAGAAGGCCAACTCTCGAGGACCTGTACACCTCCAGGACCCAGAGGCGTGTAGGTTCGATCGCAGCTGACCCTTCTTACCCTGGACATGGACTATTCACCAATGTCCCATCAGGCAGGAGGCTACAGTCCATCCAGACCAATACCTCCCGCCACAAGAACAGCTTTTCTTCCCTCTGCCATCAGACTCATAAAGACCAAAAAAAGCACCCAATCACTCTGAATCCGACTCATCAACACATTATAACCTGTTCCAGCCACTGGCACTGCTCTACTGCACTACTCATACCTACTGCTAATACTTACATCTGTACATTTGTAAATCCATTCACACTGTAGTCCTGTCTTAAATTGTTATTTTATTCTATTTTATCTTAATCTATTTTTATGTACGCCATTACAGTTTTAAGGTTTTTTTTTAAATATAGTTTTCTATTTATACCAAGTTTTATGTTTCATGTTGCACATTTGCATCGAAGAAAATTCCTAGTTTGTGAACATGTTCACTGCATGGCAATAAATCTATTCTGATTCTGAAGAAAAAGTGCTTTCAATGTTCTGTACATTGATACCTCTAAAAATGACAGGACTAGAACTCATCTGAAAAACATTTTAATTAAGAAAAAGGTGTGTGTCAGTGGTTCTCAACAGGTGGGTCGGGACCTTAAAAATGGGTTGCAGAACCATTGCAGTCACACATGCAGCTTCAATAGAAAGATACAGCATTTCCCCAGATGTTGATCCAAACATTAAACACTGAGGCTGACATTACTTTCTATACAATTAAATAAAACCTCCTTATAATTTTTATAATCAACATATGTGGGGAAAAGTCATACTAACCCACTCAATATCAATCCAGAAATATTCAAATGTAATGTATAGTCCAGATTGCTATTTTAAGCCCAGCTAACGGACATTATAGGTTTATTTAGAGGAGGCAACTTTCACACAATTTGCTAAAATGTTTGGTTATTACTCTAACCACGCCCCTTTGGCCTTAACTCCTCCTCCAGCGTACTTTCCTGTGACAGGATTTGATGGCAGGCAGAGAAGGAGGGACAGAGTGCGGAGAGAAACAAAAACGTGACTAGGCACCCTAAGCGTCCCGTTATGCAACAACTGACCTACTAACATACATTGGGAGAGTCGGAGAGCGGCGCTGCGCGAGAGAGAAAGGAGGAACTAGAAAAATAGAGAGAGGGAAACTGAGTGACTCCGTAACGTGACGTGTGAGGTGCGTTGAAAACAAACTCTACTCTTGCGTGCACCTGCGCTAATACCACATCTTTTCAAAGTCACGTACGGAAGGATTCTTCTTTGGATTCAAGTCAGAGGATTTAAGGCAGAGAAGGTGAGTCTGGTGCTGTGTTGAGTGGTTACAAGCTGCTGGTGCGCTTCGCGCTGCGCATGTAGGGCTTGGCGCTGTGTTTGTTTGGGGGTGGCTCAAAGTCAAGGTGATTGTATCTTTAAAATGATGTTTATAATGTACTGAATTGTTCCTAAAGCAGGAAGAGGGAAGAGTATTAATGATGGGGATGTGGGTCGATGTGACAGATGTGTCACTAGCAACGAAATGAGGTCAATTGCTTCTACCCCCTTTTGCTCTTGTTACAGTTTGTTTGTTTGTTTGTTTGTTTGTTTGTTTGTTTGTTTGTTTGTTGGAAGGCGTGAACGCGCCCTTTACGAAATTATTGCATTATATGCAATGTTTTCAGTGGTGCACGTGTGGTAAATGTCATTCTCTGCTCTGTTGTGATATTTGTATGAACGAACTTTAATATCACTATTATTGCCGTTTTAGGTTACTTTAGGACTTGCCTAGACTATAACTATAATATCACTTTCAGCAGTTTATTTGCCATTCACTATATTTACCGTGCACTTATTTACTTTAAAAGCTCTTTCCTGGAGCACACACATTATACACTGTATGTTTCTCTATTTTTTTGAAAAGGTGTATTTCAAATTTTTTCCAATAGTTATCAACATTATGTTTTAGATACATTTGATTGCCACAATATGATATTATATGATTATTACACGCTTGTCGTTACAGGTCGCACTAAGTAGGACTGAGCTCCTTTTAGGGTTAGTAGGCTAGGAGAGGCAGACAACTGGGGGGGGGAATCTCATGCAGGCACTGAGGACACACTTCTCCGTGTCACGTGTAGCAGTTCTTTGTAAAGGTTAACGCGGCTGTGCTGGTGCCGTGCGCCTCTCTCTCTCCCTCTCTGTGAGCTTAACCCTTTAACGGCAGTCTGACGCACAACAACGCGAGCCAGGACACACAGCGGCATGCTGCAGGAACTACTACTTAGCACTCGCTCACGGATACGAACTCCACGCGTCCACGCTTATATCAAATTTGGATAAAGGCTGGGGATATACAAAGGAGAAGAATGGCTGAAGTTGATAGGTTATGGCACCCATGAGGTGAGGTTCTTTCTGTTATATGTTCCAAACATCTGGCGAAAATGTGGGTCAAGGGTGTACTGCGTGTTCCTTGTGTGTGACTACCTGGATTCATTTCCATGTGATTAATTTTCAAAGGATATTAAAGTGTATTTAGTTCAGAATAGTCTATTCTTAGCATTATTCGATCTACGCTGGACTTACACGATTGCCTTGGATGACTGAGGATAGGATTAAATATGCAGGAAGACGATTTGTCAGACTGTGCAACAAAGGAGGGATGCCTAGTAACATATTTCCCCCAAAATTGTGCGAGCTTTAACAAGAGTGTTTCTGCCCTGGGCCCAAAAAGAAAAGAAAAAAAAAGAAAAAAGGATTAAACATTGTTGTATGCCCTTTACAGGAGATAATGGGACTCTTCTGAGTGCTGTAGCCTATAGCAGGGGTCCACACGTGAGAAGGTGAACTGTTGCCATGTAATGGGAAAGTGGAGTGTATCTAAAGCACATTTGTTTATCATTATAATAATGCAAAATGTAAGGAACTTGTAAAGATATCACTGAAAACTGAATTTTAAAAAATCAAATAAGATATAGATGTATTTAAGTAAAAATGCAAAAAATGTATAAGCCTACATTTTTGAATATATCCACCATTGTACTGACTTTGAATATAAACATTGGCAAAAATTTTTTATTTTTTTTAAAGCTCATCAGGCTGAATTTATGTTACAAAATTGTAATTTGATCAATAATACGATGACATTTCTATTACATTTCTCTCTCTTTTGCAATATTACTGTATAATATTTCATTACATACATTACATGCTAAAGACTGCATTGCATAAAATATGATTGGAAAAAATGATAAACGCTGAAGAGAATAGCAGATTATGCAATAGATGGAAACCCGTTGTGGACGGCTATGCTGCGCCGCGCCATGCAGTGTGTGCCAATTGGTTGAAGTAACAGTGGGTCTCTATGCCAGCTATAAATGTAGGTCACATTCGTCTAGTGGGAGGGGTAGAGGCACAGAGACGCCCCTGGCTGCCAGCGCAGAATCTAAACCCCACCAAAATAAATCCTCACCCCGCCATAACAAAGAGAGGAGACATGCACAGTAAATGGCATCCAAAAGCAAATTAGGGCAAGATGCTGTGTCCGTTCAGAATTTAAAAGTGGGGGGTGTTTTGGGGCTAATGCACAAAACCTATTTCTGCACTCTGGTGCGTATGCGTTGATAAAAGATGATGGCTGCACTTTGTTATTGTGCTGTGCTTTGGGAGAGGGAGGTGAATAACAGCATTTAGTAGGTCAAGGGAGCACATGTGACTGGTGCAACACATGGACTGTGTTACTGCTGTTTTCCCCGTGTGGGCGGCCGATATGACCATGCGCTCTTCATAAACAGGTCAGACTGGACGCCGCCTTTTTGGCTTGTTGCCTTTGCACTCAGTCGCCCTCAACATCTCCTCCGTTTTTCCTGGGAAGAAAAAAAAAAAGAGCCCCCAGACTTGGAATTCAGGCAGACCCACCCTCTTACTGCTGACCCCCCATACCCTGCTCCTCCACGTGCCTTGCATCACATTCTTCCCAGGGGGGTGGGGTATTTTTCTCTTTCTCTGAAGTGGTGCTCCCGTCTTGATTTTATTTCAGCTCTGCTCCCATTTCCTGAAACGCTTCGCAGCAACACGTGTCTGGTTTCCAAAGCCCATTGCCACATTTAGACCTGTGGTTGTGTGTGAGCGAGTGCAACTTGGATTCTTTCACTGTGCTATCATTCCACAAGTGCCATGGAGGCCCAGTGATGACACGTGAGGATATATGACAAATATAGGGCATAATCGAGGTCAAGCAAAGTAAATATATCATGAAAAGAATGGATGCTGTACCTAGAGGCTGTCCTTAAGGTCATGCATGTAACACATGTAATTCTAAATCTGCTCTGAGTAAGTGAGAATGAGCCATTTCCCCACTGACACCATTTGGATGTGATGTCATTCAGACCTATTTGAAAAAAGCCCCACGGCAATGGAGCTCTGTGTTATTTATTTATTTTGATTTCTTACAGGTTTTACAGGGGGAAAAAATATTTATTAAGAACTAAAAGGCACAACCAGTTGTGTAGTAAACCATGACCCATAAAACATTTAATTTCAATTACAAGATGTATCTTTAACTTTATAAATATCAAATATTTAAACCTGTTTCCTGTATATTCATTCCACTCTTAATTACATTTTTTTTTAATCTGTAGAAATTTTTAATGGGAATTTTAATTCCGAAACCTGAGTGAGTCTAGCAGTGGGTGGGATTGTTGAGCTGCGTATGTGGCAACAATCTTAATACTGTATAATGTCAAAATTCACACTAAAACATCCCCAGTAATCCGTGATTCATGCCTGTTTACATGATGCAAAAGTCCAATATGAGAGTGACGGAATCAGATTGCGAGTGACCAACTATAGTGAGTGTTTATTGTTGTACATATTACTTGTAGGATGAATGTATATGAATCAGCCCTCTTGACGTCAATCCCTCTGCTTGTGTCCATATGTGAGCACTGCTTCAGAGGACGACAGAAAATGCATGAAACGATTGGCTGCCCCTTCTGTTTTCCTTCTTTTTGTTGCTATGGGTGACACGTTCTTTCTATTGGAGCAATAGCAGCAATGTCACAACCAGTGCCCCCTCCCCGACACCAACCGTCCCTTCCCCCGGCAATAATCACATCTCCTCTTCTTTGTTTTCCTTCCATTTTATTGTCCATGCCTCACTAGACCTTACTCCATACTTAGGCATGCCTCACTTCTCCATGTAATGCACTTGTTGTCCTTTTGTGTCATTTTTTCACGATCTCTCTGCACTGGCCTACTTTTTTCCAACGCACTGTACAGTAGAGGCAGTGCAGACACGTGTTTACTATGTTGGGTTGGGTCGGGCCGGCGTTTCTGGGTCAGTGGGACACAGTCTTTGCCCTCATTCTGTTCGCTCCCGTGCCCAGCAGCAAAATGTGAACGTGAGAAAGACAATTTAGGGTGTGGTTTGGTCTTAAAAACATTTTGCAGTTTTATGGCCTAGTTTTTGTATTTGGGTCAAATTGATATTTAGTGCGTGCTGCGTGCATTTGTATTTACATAATGTGGTTGGACAGTGAGTGCTGGAACCCCAGTAAGCACGCATTACAGATTGGCCTGAAGGTTTAGTTGAATTTGGTTAAGCATATTTTCTGTGTTTCTGTGTTTCTGTGTTAGTGGGGCGTGTATTTCCAACCCAAGCCCGGCCCCCTTCCCCTCTGTGCGCCTCATGACATATATATAATCCATATTTATATATATATATATTCCATATATATATTCCATATTTTTCTCACTGCTCGAGACGCAGCTGCTTTATCCTTGACCGGCACTGGCTGCTGTTACTTTTGCCTTTGTCTGTCTTATCTGCTCACTCCACATCATCGATTTGGCATTGACTTGTGTTGTCCGAGAATGCCGCTACATTCCTCTGGGGATGAAAGGCTGGGGGCAGGGCAAGGAGGGCTAAGCAGTGGGTTGTCTGCCCTCCAATATTTTCCTGGACATATTTTGATAAAGACTCCAGGGAATCCAAATCTATTTACCCTACAATGCTGGTTCACCCAAATAGAAAAATTGAGGAGGATGAAACAGGATCACTCACTTAGCATGAATCCATTGGCCGTGTTACATCACAAGAGTCAACATCAACATTCAAGGTCAATGTGCAGGGGTCATAAGCCGCAGACAGAGCAGATCAATGGTAAGGCCATAAGGTCAGACAGCCCTTTCATTGGTTACCAAGAGTAAGGGAAAGGCAAAGCCAAAAATGTCCGAGCAGCAGAAAAAGACTGAAACTCTGACTAATAACTCTACATAAAGGAACTGCTTTGAGGCCTTGAATTGGAAACATTTCTACTTAATGATTAACATATCTTTTATGTTTTTGTCTCGACAGCCTTTCATCTGCACTACAGAGAGAGGAGAGAGAGGCATGTGGAAGAAGCCAGGGTCCCAGTGCGACTTATGTGTAGAGGGAGACTGCTGACCTACATCCTGCTGATTCCAACTGGATTGAGGACACCGCCATCTATGTGCTCTTCTGATGTTAAATGTTTGACAGCTAACAACACACAAAGATACGACATCTAAGAAGAGTGGCTTGTATTCACTTTGAAAACTAATACTTCACAAAGTCTGGCCACTGATGCAAAACAGTTTAAGCGGATAAATGAGGGTCACTATTGCTGAACTCCAGCTGTTTTGATATTCTTGGCAAACTTGGATACTTAGCTCAATAGACTTGCTAGCGCTGATATCTGCACCAGCACTGTGACACACATCTGGCTGCTACTTGGCAGGAACGGAAAATCTGACTTCTGCTCTGAAAACATTAAACAAAGGCTCAGGGAATAACATGAGCAGTCTGGAGACCTTCTCAGGCTTCGATGACTCCCTTTCTCCCTTGCCAGCGGCCCGTATTGGACGCCTGGTTAAACCCAAACCTAATTCCTCATGCAGGCGAAAGAGGGAGTTTATTTCTGATGAGAAGAAAGACGCCTGCTACTGGGAAAAGCGTCGCAAGAACAACGAGGCAGCAAAGCGCTCCCGGGAGAAGAGGCGCCTCAATGACATGGTTCTTGAAAACCGTGTTTTAGCACTGAATGATGAAAATGTTCGACTGAAGACTGAGCTGCTCCAGTTGAAGCTGCGCTTTGGTCTGATCAACACTGCCGCCTACATTGAAAAGAGCCAGCAGATCACAGGGCCAATTCTGTGAATGGTAGCAACTCTTCCTCCTCATCCACACCCTCCAGTCAGTACTACACCAACGGATACTCCAGCTCTCAGGTCATTATCAACTCGGACTCCTCTGAAACTGAGCAGTCTGGACGCAATGAGAGCCACAGGCAGCTGGTCAAATACTCTCCACGTGGTTCGCTCTCTGACATGTCGGATGGCTCGTCCAGAGACAGTCCTGAGCCCATTTCCTTTGAGATCAAACAGGAAGGCGACAGACTAGAGATGGACATTGCCAATGGCACTACAACTCAGATCATGTTTAACATTCACAGAGGTCTGTCCTCTGTACCTACCCACCACCAAATCCAGCAGCACTCTCAGGACCTGGAGATGGCCTACCAAACTCAGCAGCATCACTTTCCCCAACAAACACCAGCACAACCAGAGCCTGTCTCTCCAGTCCCCACTGTGAGCCAGGCACCCCATCATCCCCTGCAGCCCAGCGCAGTGTCATTCTTTATGGCTCCTCCAGCAATAGCTCATATGCTGTGGACAGTATGTCCCGCTCCCAGGATATTGAGTTCCAGGCAGTCCTGAAGCACAGCAGCCAGCTCAGTGCAAACCTGCCCCCAAAGACCACTGACAGGATTCCAGACACACTGCCCGAGGCGACAAAACAGCTGGAACAGAAGCTTGTAGACTCCCTTTCATACGAACTCTCAGACAGCCATGATGAAGCTGGTGATAGACAGGTGTACCAGGGGAGCCAACTTCCCCCGAAGTACCTACAGGACCACCAAGAGTTAAGCGCTCAGCTCCTCCATGTCCAGGGCCTCTCCCAACTATACCAACATCTTCAGCGGCCTCCCCACCCATACCTTAGTGCCCCAGAAGAGGAAGACCCCCTGAGCTAACTTATGAGGGCAGCACAGAGACTGTAGGCTATTACCAAGGCCAGCCCGGCTCCACCTCCAGTGATGGAGACCATCGCAGCTCTGACAAAGAGGCCTCTACTGATGATGAGTCCCCTTTGTCTTCCTGCTCAGATCACCCCTTTCTAGTGGTCACCATCCTGCCTCACTTTACCCTTTACAAGGTGCCTCCCACACACGGGATGTTCAAGGTGAAGTGAAGGGCACAGCATTGCCCCACAAGCTCAGACTGAAGCATCGCGCCGTGAGTACAGGAAGCAGTGGCAGCTGTGGCCAAGAGTCACCAACAAGTCCCCCCTCCGCCACGCCGCCTCCCCTGCCCGAGCACCCCTATTTATCACTCTCTCCCCAGCCCAACATTAAGCTAGAGAGCCAGGGCACAGTCCAGGCATGTACACTCTCTGGAAGGGATTGTGGGAAAAAGGAAGGAGGTGGGCAACGATAAAAGAGGCATGACTACACTACAAGCACTTGGACCTTGACCCTTTGCCATCATGCCTTTTCTTTTGGTTACATCTGTGGCCACTCAGACAATGAATGAACTTTCCCTTATTGTCACTTAAAAGGCTGCACTTGTATGGTTGTACATAGTTGTGTATATTGTACAGATGTGTAATTTCTTCATATTTCCCATTCTAACAAAAGCACTTTTGTTTGTGACGGGAAGAGGAATGGAACTGGCTAATTTTTCTGTTATCATCAGATACAGTATGCTACAAAAGACATATTTGTGGTCAGTAAAGAATGTTAACACGAGCTTTGAGCTATACCAATTTGAGACATATCTGACAAAGTGTACGTGTATGGCTCTTTGCCTTAATGAGAATCGAATGCAAAATGTGTTGGGCGTGTTCCCATGACCAAAGAAACACACACCATGAACACTACAGGTTCCATCCCTCTTCCCAGACGCTACCTCTACCTGCCCTGCTCACCCCAACATCTCCATATCAGAAAAGATCACCATCATCTTTATTTTTAAGCACTTGGTTTTGTATTTCTAAAATGTATGGATATGTTAGAAATGTATATTTTGCAAATAAATTTGAATACAAATTCAACAAAAATACTAAAATAAGTGTGTATTGGTCACAAGGATCCCACTTACTGTACAGCCATAACGGTGGGCCCATTTTTAAGAAATGCCTCTTTGATTGTTAAGCTTTAGCATTAATCACTTGTTAATGCCCTGTTTACACAGACATGGCTGTCCTGTTGGGACTGGCACAGCACTGAATGGAAAACATGGTGTTTTTGAGGTTAAAGACCTCATTAAAATGTTTTAATTTTCTTGATCTTTAACCAGCCTTTAACTATTTGGTGGAAACACCTGCTGCAGGCTTCAAGCCTCCCCTTATTTGAGCTTTATCAGAATTTTGTTGTTGAATTCATTCACCCATTATATTTATTTCCCTTTTGTTCATGCCCATCGCTGTAGAAAAGCCCTCAGGACATAGACCTGAATGTGTAAAGAGCTTTGGAAATAAATTATACTCTGGAGTCTGTTGCAAAGTCACCCAGGAAACATACTACACAGTAATGATGACGATTTATTCATATAAAACCACACTACAGCAATTAGTCAAATATATTGCCAATCATTGTTTAAACTCTCACTTGATAAAACACCCCATGTCCTCATTCTTTGCAGCATGAACGTGTCTAATCGATAGATTAGATAGGCAGCAACATTTCCTTCTGACAATCTTGGAGTATTACATTTTAAAGAAAGGCTTGGATCCAGCCCCATGTGCCTCTATTGTTAAAGCCTCTACTATGTATTTGTACACCTGGCAGTATACAGGAAGTCCTGCACTGGAATTAAAAGTCTATGTACCATGTTTGGCTTGTGTGTATAAATGTACAAACCCCTGCTCTTGAGCAACACTGTAATGTTTTAATTTGATTTTCTATCTTTTCAAAGTGTTGTTCCTCTACTGTGTCTTTTGACTGTGCTGACATGTATTTGCCTCATGCCCTCCCCTTTCAAGTGTGTATTAATAATCAGTTTGTGCTTTTGCCGATGTTTTTAATGGGATCAGTGAGCAGACTAAAACAGGCAAAGTTAGTGGTGTTTCACAATGGTGGTGGTCTGACGAGTCATTGCCATCACTTCCTTTTTTGACATGTATGTAACACTAATGTTCATTGTGGAAGACAGGAGCATTTCAAGGTTGAAAATACAAATAAAAAGAATGTTGAACATATCACATGATAAAAGACTTGCCTTGGCTTTCTTTCAGCAGTCACAAGCATGCCCTGAAGCTGGGTACTCGTCTGATGTGGAAAAGGGTCCAGAGTATGTGTTTACTCACTGCTCCACTACAGTACCTTAACCACACAGACCACACATAAGACAATTGACTGAAATACGATACTATTCAGTGAAAAGTAGCAAAGGAGAACAAGGAAAACGTACAAAGTTCAGGTACTTTTACTTTATTTAAGTCAATATGATAGTCAATAGTTCTGGCTGGTATGTTTAAGTAGTGGTTTAAAGACATCTATTTTCACATTGACATCTTTAAGATATGCCACAGGTGAACCTAAATACTACAATAAAGTCATTCTAATCAGACACAAAACAATGAACTAGAGTCTAAAAACACCGGCACATTTAGTCTTGTATAACAAGAGCATTCTCCATAAAGATTACTGCAAAAATCGGTGTCAAATACTTTTACTTTTAAGAGTAAATACTATTATACTTTTTACTTGTGTGAACTATTTGAGTACTCATTTCACGCATTAACACTCAGTGACATTATTGGCATATTACTATATACAGGGGACAATCCAGAAAAATTATATAAATGAGCGACCCTGTCACGCCTTTAAAAAGAAATTGGTATTACATGATGTTTACATTGTACATGACATAGACAAGAGGGGCATAATACGTCAGACAAACAATGCAAGACATGAACATACAGTATAAGACAAACAGTGTTAGACATAAGACACAACTGTTAATTCAGGACTTGTCATTTTCAAGAGTTTTCTCCTTTGCTGCCACTGAAAACAACATGTTAAGCCTTTGAATCTGTCCGTGTCTTGTGTAAAAACGGACTTATATAAGTGCATTACCAGTGGCGCTGCAGAGTCGGTCTCAGTTACCATCGTGGCCATGTCCTACTGTCCTTTACAGCAGATCCAGGTCAGGCACGTAACCTACTCAAGCCCCAAAAGAGCTGCAATTGCTCTTTGTCATGACTAATGGCAAACTGATGTTAGATAAGGTTTTCTAATTGGCTGACGCATCAAGAGTTGTCCCTGGACTGGGTGGGGCCTTTCTGTGTGGAGTTTGCATGTTCTTTGGGTCCATGGAAGTTCCCTGTGTTTGAGCGCTGCACTGCGGTCGTCCACTGCTCATGTAGGCTGCCTAGTGGTGTTGGTGGAAAGAAGGCAAATCTTTCGATGGAACAGAGAAGGAAGCGACTGGCTATCCAAAAATGTGAAGCAAAACATGTAATGTTAAAATAATCCATTCTTTACACACTATCCCTTTTCCCCCATGTTCTGACAAATGTGCCCTTCAAAATGTACTTTTCTTTTGTTCATAAAATAATATATGTTTAAAAACAAATAAAAATCAAACCACCCTCCCTCGTAGACCATTGGCAGGTTATTTTTCAATTAACTGGTCTGTTAGATCATCCGCTCTCAGGCCTCAACATTCGTGGAGCCAGTTCAAGGTGACATTGACTGTATAACCACATTCTGCTGCATCTTCACTTTCTCTGATTCTGAACAGCGCAGCGTGCATAAGCAGGTCAGAAATAATTAGGTCAGTGAGCGAATAGGCAAAAGACTGGAGCAGCTCAAGGAGAGGAGATGAGAAGAAAGAGCTCAATGAGGGTAAATCTGCGTCAATCACTACAGCCTGGAGAAGTCTGACGTGGGTTAAAGGCAGCAGAAAAGAAGTTTTGTTGTAGTGTAGGCACTGACTGAGGGACGGGGCTGTATGACGGTCAAATTAGCATTAGCTTGTTGTAGAACCCCCTCCTGGAACCGCCACCTTAACGTGGCAGAGGGGTTTGAGCACCTGAATGATCCTGGGGCTACGTTGTCGGGGCTTTGTGCCCCTGGTAGGGTCTCCCATGGCAAACAGGTCCTATAGGTGACGGGCCAGACAAAGCGGTTCAGAAGCCCCTTATGAGAGACCAACAGGCCCGATTAATCGTGAGGCCGTCCTTCCGTGGACCCACCACCTGCAGGAGGAGCCATAGGGGCTGGTACTATGGCTGCATCCAAAACCATTAAATTATAGCCTCTAAGTACTAACACTAGCAACTAATCCTTAACCTTTCATGGGGTCAACTATTAGATCTCTATGCAGTTAGTGAACTAGAGCTTCAGCAGCATTTGCACAATTTGACCGTCCTTACCCAGGGGAAGGGGAAGTGACATCACCAACAGCTGTTCTTCTTCTTCTTTAAAGTTCAGTGCAGGCCAAACAAAAGCGCATACCGCCACCTACTGTATATTGTCCAACAACAACATAGTGTCCAAATGAAGACATTTAACATCCAAATGATCCTTCACATTTCCCTTTATTTTATCTCAACAGCATTTCATAAAGCTACAGTATATAAATTAGCCATGTGGCTTAAGTTTCTACTAAATGAAAGCATAAGCACAAACTGCCTTCATTTAAGCCATTTACTGAGGAGGCTCTGTAAAACCACGTGACTGTGCTGTGGTGACGACAACATGTATTTTGTCACTTTTATAAAGTTTAGCTTGTGCAGAATCTTGATTTTTTAAATTATTTTCATTATTAAAGCTGCACCTGTCAATCAACAGTGGTTGCGCATGAATCACTCGAGGGTGGGGAGATTGGCGCAGTGTTTTATGGGATGGCACATAGCTCCTAATTACCGGTTAGTTAGCATCAGAGGTCCCTATGCTAAAGTGGCTATGATAGTTAGCATACAGGCCACTTTCCCTAATTCCTTCCTAACCGACATCCCAATTCGGACGCTTCTTGTCATGGCGGACGCTGATGCACATCCGGTTTGGCGTAAGACCTCTTACCAATTTACTGGTTTCGGATGGAGCAAATGTGATTTGGGCAACTCCAACAGCTGCCCCCACGACCCGGCAACGGAAAAGTGGAAGAAGATGGATGGATGGACTGTTGTAGAACAATTTTCACTTATACACTTTTAAGTTGTCTCAAGTAGTTTGAGTGCACATTTGTGGATGATAGTTTGTTTTAAATCAAGTTATGTCCAGCTGAAATCAGGCAGTAAGATAAATCAAAATGAAGGCGTGGCCGTGCCTCATTGAGCGCTTTAGCACCACCGACGTTTGGCAGTCCAATCCCAGCTCCTATCAGTTCATACAGTGTTATTACTGGGTGGGTGTTAAAATAAGTTATTCAATTCAAAATTCAAAAAGTAAATAAAAAACGTCCTATTAATTTTTCATGTCGAGCTCATCTCCTTTCTGTGTGGAGGTTTTTCTTTGGTTTTCCCCATGAACTTCTCACATGCACCTCCAGCTTTGGTCCAGTTAAAGCTCTGTTGTCTGCCCTTTGTTATGCACACAGTGCATGCAGGACCTCAGTGACCTGCAACTGTATCCGTAAATGAGGAGGCCCACATTACATATTCAACAGGCTGTGTTTTTCTAATTATGGAAAAGTAAACAAGGCTTCTAACTAAGTACAAGCTAGTATTACTAGTATTATTCAACCTGGCCATTGCTGAAAATATGGGTTATCAAAAGCTCAGATCAAATCATAAATCTTTTTTATCTAATAATGTTACAATACTACTGATGATGTGTCCCGAAATTTACATATTTCCCATATCAATACAGTTTTCCTGCTACTCGAAACATCAAAGTATATCTCATGTGTGTACATTTACCATCTTTTGGCACAATGGACAGCATTAACATCGCGTCCCGTGTTTAATGATTCTTATGGTTGCTCAATGTATCATTGAGCATTGACTACAGTAAGTTTTAGTGTGTTTGGAATTAATTTTGTGTGACCTTAAAGTCAGGTCAGCTTGCTCAAGTTTTCATGACTATGGACAAAAAATAATACGTTTCCAATGTTAATTGTCATAGATTACATATACGTATGTATACTGTACAGATGTATACATGTCATTTTTATTTTATTTTATACTTTAATTTTCCTTTTTCCTGTCCATTTTAAGTGTATGACTATAGGCAGACAGCTTTTTTGTCTATATGGTTATACAGAGCTTGTACTTATGGGTATATTTGGTATAGTAGGGCCGAGCGATATTGAAGTGTGTATATTTTTGTATGATCACAATGAAAGAGAGATGTGCCCTGGTATAAGTCTTAAGTACCATATGGTGTATTTATTTTGTACGACCGTAAATGATAAATTCTTTATTTTTGTTTGACTGTAATTGAAAAATCCTCTGACATTGTAAATGATAAATGACACTTGTACGATCATAAACGATTTATATGTAAGAATAATGCATAAGCTAATGCATGAGCACAGACTCATGCCTTAGTTTCTTGCATGAGTGTATGTGATGTTACTTGGATGAGAAATAAGGGGTAGGTCTATTATAAGTTCTTTGAACTTCTTCCTACTCCTTTTGAGCACAAAGTTTTGTTTTTGTTTTCCAATGTAAAAAATGTTTGAAATACTTTTCTGCTCAAATGAATAAATAAATGAAAAAAAATGAAAAAATTAAATAATTTGATTATAATTATGTTTAAATGAAGTTACATCTAACATTTCCACATACAAAAAAGACCACGAGCCCCTTGAGTCTGAGCTTGACACTTCACTCCAGTATCTATGTACGCTATGTATTAAAGAGAGAGCATTTGTGAGCAATTGCAGGATGATGTGTTCACATGCATGTGTTTTGTTAAAGTTCAATGACATACACTGTTCACATCAAATAAACAAATTACGAAATACTCAAATCAACATGCCGTGGCTTAATCCCCGCAGCTGCTCCACTGAGGCAAAATGCAAATCACATTAACCGTAGCTGGGTCATAGGAGATGGTAGAAGAAGGCAGATGTTTATGTAAGCTTTCAGTCACCTGTACACGTGATGTTATATACTCAGAGGGCAAGAAAGCTTCAAATTCAAGCAGTCGTAATTGTGGCACTGGCATAGTGTTAATGGCAGAATAATTATAATAATCAATGTATAGAATTGTCCAATTTGACCAACTGCTACTAAAATTATTACTATTGTGCAGCTTTTTCGCTCTTTGGCAGACATGAGATTAGCAGCAATGCGGTTTTCGTCCTGGTTGTGGAACACTGGACCAGCTCTATACCCTTCATCAGGTGCTCGAGGGTTTGTGGGAGTTCACCCAACCAGTCCACATGTGTTTTGTGGATCTGGAGAAAGCGTTCGACCGTGTCCCTCGTGGTGCCCTGTGGGGGGTGCTCCGGGAGTATGCTGCTTAAGGGCTGTCCGTTCCCTGTATGACCGCAGCAGGAGCTTGGTTCGCATTGCCGGCAGTAAGTCAGACTTGTTTCCGGTGCGTGTTGGTCTCTGCCAGGGCTGCTCTTTGTCACCGGTTCTGTTCATTACGTTTATGGACAGAATTTCTAGGCGCAGCCAGGGGCTGGAGGGTGTCCGGTTTGGGAACCTCAGGATCTCATCTCTGCTGTTTGCAGACAATGTTGTTCTGTTGGCTTCATCAAATCAGGACCTTCAGCTGCTCTGGGGCGGTTTGCAGCCGAGTGTGAAGAGGCCGGGATGAGGATCAGCACCTCCAAATCTGAGGCCATGGTTCTCCACCAGAAAAAGGTGGCTTCCCCTCTTCAGGTCGGTGGAGAGGCCTTACCTCAAGTGGAGGAGTTCAAGTATCTCGGGGTCTTGTTCACGAGTGAGGGACGGATGGAACGTGAGATCGTAGACGGATCGGTGCGGCTTCAGCAGTGATGCGGTCGCTGTATCGGACTGTTGTGGTGAAGAGGGAGCTGAGTCGGGGGCAAAGCTCTCGATTTACCGATCGATCTACGTTCCCATCCTCACCTACGGTCATGAGATCTGGGTAATGACCGAAAGGACAAGATCGCGAATACAAGCGGCCGAAATGAGCTTTCTTCGCAGGGTGGCTGGACGCACCCTTCAAGATCGGGTGAGGAGCTCAGTTACCCGGGAGGAGCTCGGAGTAGAGTCGCTGCTCCTTCACGTCGAAAGGAGCCAGCTGAGGTGACTAGGACATCTGTTTCGTATGCCTCCTGGTCGCCTCCCTTGGGAGGTGCTCCATGTCTGTCCTATTGGGAGGAGGCCTCATGGAAGGCCCAGGACACGCTGGTGGGACTATGTCTCCGAGTTGGCCTGGTGTCGCCTCGGGGTCCCCCAGAACAGCTGGAGGAGGTGTGCATGGATCGGGAGACTGCTGCCTCCGCGACCTGGCCCCGGATAAAGCGGAAGAAAATGGATGGATGGATGGATGGAGATTAGCAGCGTTGCTGGAGGTTTCCATACTGATCACGTGAGGCCTATCAACACCCAATAGACACACACTGAAACAGCGTGGCATGGTTGCGTCCCTTATATCCCACATTGCGACCCATCGTCCAGTTGGCCAGATGTGACCAGTGATGTAACCGGTGACTTTAGTTAGCCTTAACCAGTTGCAGAACTTGTCTTTGTTGCTGTTTCAATGACTGTCTATGATTGTCTAAAGAGTTGTTTGCCCTAAGAGTTGTTTGCTCTCATTCCTGAATGATTTTCTGTTACAGTTTTCCTCTTGTCAACTGCCCATGGACGGACAGGCCATACCTAGACCTTAGTTTGATGGGAGTCCCTCTGCAGTTAGGGCTGAATGCTGAGGAGCTGGCATCCAATTCTTCATCAGTTCCAAAAAGGCCAGTCTAAATAATCATGGGACAATTATTATGGGACATAAATAAAGATGTACACTTGAAGACCATGGCAGAGGGCCTGTAGCTCCTTTCAGTGAGCTAACACAGAGGTGATGTCAGAGCTTGGTTGAAGGGGTGTGGGCCTCTGGTGTAACACAAATACCACAAATAGTGTTGAGAGCCGCACCCTGACATGCTACAATACAGCCGCATTAAGTTGCCTTGTGTACAAAATGCATAGTATAATTAAAGTTGCTTTGCCTTGCCTACAGCCGTCTGCTCCTGCTCGCTCACTCGACTAATTGGTTCCCAGATAAGACTAATATCAAAAACCCACGTATGACATTGACAATGGAGTTGGTGTCAGAATGAGTTTGCAGGTTTGTCTGGCCTTTTACTGTTGTAAATGAGTCTTTATCATCGGTACACTCACACATCCTATCTGGTTGATGATCAGTTATTAGGTCTAAACTTTACATGGAATTTGCTCATTTATTGAGTGTAATTTCCTGCTATCATAATCTTTAGCCACTATGTTCAAATTGCCAACAAAAGCCACTCATTGTCTAATCAGTTATTTACAATATGAGGAAAAATTGCAAAATTCAATGACTGCCTTGGTTTCTTGCGATATGAATTTTGCGTCACCTAATTTTTTGCGTCACTAATTTAGTGACACATTGTCAAATTTTGTATAAAACCCTTAACCGCTATTCCACGTATCATTTATCTGAAAACCTGTGTGTCAGGCAGGGCCGTGCAGAGAGCTACAGAGGGGCAGGGCCTCAAAAATCAAAAGGGACTAGCTCCCCTCCCCTCCCTCAAATAAACTATTGAGAATGTCTGGGCATGAGTTTCACGTTGTTTTAAGAGAACATAGAGCTGAAATATTGTGACAAAAATATGTGGCGAGGATGCGGCGCTAAGCCGCGCTAAACAGCGCTTGGGTCTGACATAAGGTTTATTTTTAGATCACATACAAAACTGTCGGCTTGTTGACCTCATTAGTCCACGATTATGTGGCCGACTGATAAAAAATAAAGAGCGATCTGAAGCACAAGGTGTGGAGATCGTTGTTCTGTGCAGGAGAGGCCTCTGCTCTCACTTCCTCCTCGCTCTGAGCGCCGCTCTCTGCTGCGCTGCAGGGCCGGTGGGCGGGGCATTGAAAACACACGATGAACTATCGAGGGGCATGTTCATTTCTGATTTGATTTATTAATTTAAGCTAATAAGGCTTATTGGGGCAAAACCAATGATAAGGACCGTGGCAAAGCTTTGGATAAACAAACTATAATACCAGTAAATAAAAAGGTATGGAGGGAAAAAAGCCCCCCCCCCCCCCCCCACCCCTCCTCTGCACGGGCCTGGTGTCAGGCCAGAAAGCTCTGTGTAGGACATTACACAATAACAGGTAACTGGCCGCCCACACAAGTTGAGTAACACATGTGCCTGTCTGTTTCCTCGAGAAGCAGGATAGCTATGGGACTGTGAAATGTTTGTTTTGCTTTGGGCCAGAGAATAGGGGCCCAACTTAGGCCTATGTTTGAGTGTAAGAGAGAGTTGGCAAGAGGAGGGATCGCTAACAGCAAATTAGCCTCACTTGCTTCAGCTCTGTTTTGTTCAGGCCCTCATCTGTGCTTGGCTGAAAATTAGGTCAGCAGTCACATGTGGGGCAACGTCATACATGCAACCAACCGGCAGACATTCCCGGCCTTTCACAGTGAACATTATTTTAAATAAATGTTATACAACAGCTGCATGTTTTAAAGCGAAGGTTCAAGGCAGAAGTTAGCCATATGTGCCGCTAATCAGGCCAGAGTGGCAGTTGGCCAGTGTGCCATGCTAAATGTTGACTTTGGAAGCGCTCCAACCTCCAACGGTGACCTTGTGTAAAGTAGTCACAGGTGCGTGTCCAGCTGCTGATAGGAGGGCGGACAGGAAGTGGGTGGAGATTCAACAAAGAACAAAAGCAAAGCTGTGTAGCATCCTGCTCAAGTGTATCTGAGGAAATATTTGATTGGCATCCATTAGTTTCTGTGACCTACTTACAAGAGTGTTGTAAACCGCACGGCCATGAACTCAGAGGAAAATATAGTAAGCAATAGTTACAGTCTTGGTTAACAGTGATCTTGAATGAAGTGGGAATGCTGTAGTAATCACAAAAGGCCAGAAATATTTGCCAAGTCGCAAATTGTTCCGGGATGTGTGGGAAGAAATTGTAAAGTTACATTAATGAACATGGTAAAGGAAGGTAAGGCGAGTTAGCCTTCGCGCAAATTATTAAAATATAACATATTTGTCTTTTCATCAATATGTCCACACTTAAATCCAACTCCAAATATAGTCAATCTGGCATGTGTAGGTTTGGGGGCCATTGGTTTATGTAGGTCAAGCCATTTTATGTCCCCGCCCCGAAATCATAATACAGAACCTTTAAAGGGCCAAACATCACCCGCAGTGCCCCAGTAGACTTCAACATGTAGCTTCAGTCAGTATGCTGTTAAAGACTTAAACACATTTAGACTGTTTGGAGGTGTGTACCTTGATCTTTCCCAATTGTGCTTCAGGGGAAAGCTCTGGCTTCCAGGAATCCAGACCATATCCAGCCGCCGGTGGGGTCAGACCAAACTGCAGTCACGTGGCGCGGCTGACTTTGATTTAGATGCCAAAGCTGACTCAAGGAATGTCACAAGGAGTTACTCTTATCGTCTGATTGCAAGGAAAATAAGCAGATTTCTGAGGAAGTGTAAACAAAGTTAACCTTTCTCTGGTGTTCATTGTACTGTTACGCATCACATGTAAAATGATAAGTAGTTTTTTCCTAAATGGATTTCTTTATACTGTATCTGTGAACGCCTTTCACTGTCTTAATCGGAACAAAATTCTGCCTGGGGTATAGTTCATGCTTTTGGAAATCTCTTTTTCGAGAAAATATTGAAGATCAAGTGGCCAACAATTGTGCACAGTCAATTGGATGTAATGCAATTAGGCATGAGCATTGGATTCAACAAATATGACGCAAATCCAAGATAGGCACACGTGTGACGCTGCCCTTCAGTCCCAGTTACAGATTTCTTATTCTCATTTGGACCAAAGCATTAGTTTGATCAATTTTGAAACAATTTTACATTTTTCGTTACTAGTCAGACAAGATTTGTGTGTGAGAAACGAAACAGTTTATTTGAGATATCTTACTTGATTATATTTGATTTAACTTTTTTTTTTAAAGATTTTAATTATGATGTACAATGCAAAAACAAATTACTCTTGGTTATGTGATGGATGATATAAGTCCAATGTAGCGGCAATAGGTAAAATATAAGTGTTGCCAGTGTGCGGAGGGGCCCTGCAGCAGCTGATGGGGTTCACTATGTCACATTCTGCTGTGAAAGACACATAACAGCCACAGCATAGCAGCCCAGTGAAATCATCCATGTCTGACTCAACCTGGATCTGCTGCACGTATTATGCTGTAATATGGCCACTATTACACTATTACTATTACAAATTCTTATGGAGGAGGTTACATTTCCTCTAATGTTGTGCAAAATATGCTTTTAGAGTCAAATTCCCAAATACAGTACTTACAAATATAATCCGGGAGCGATGCAGTACCGTAGTAGCCATTATTAGAGCTGTTGTACGAGTCTGTATTCACTTTAAGGTTAAGGTATTCTTTATTGTCCCTATAGAAATTGGTCCTATCATCTGTCTCTGGGGAAGCCTGTCAGTAGCATTAGGCGACCAGAATGCAGCGCATCAATCTCTAGATAGAGCTAAATTTAGACAACTGAGCTGAAGGTTTGTCCTTTTGGGTGTGTTTTACCCACCTGGATGCTTTTAAAGGATGTTTTGTCATGTCTGTATGTAGACTAGAGAGCCATATTTTGCTAAACCAGAGTTTGCAAAACTACATTCCTGAACCTAAACAAAGTGCTAGATGAAAAAGTAGAGCAATGTGAGCCGCTTCTCTACAATTACAACGATGTGGCAGAAAATGGAGGTGACTAAACAGAGGTGAAAAACCAACAGTGGTTAATCCATGCAAGCAGCATGTCTTTACTTGCAGAGGCCATTGTACGCTCTTAGAGGCTCTGTTCAGAGAACTGTGTAAGACTGTTATGTTTTGATTCAACAACAATGATCTTGACAGCTTTCCTGTTGCAGAGTGGACAGGAGAATCTACCGCGCACCCACCTTTAGTCCAGCATATATATATGCACATAACATCATTTGGAGACAAGTGCACTCCATGACACACGTCGCTCACACCCATTGTCTTCTTGTCTCGGGTCAGTGTCAATCACATACAAGCCCCGCCCCCACAGTGTAACAGATACTTCTCCATAACAAAGCACAGTTTCTCATCCAGTTCAATCCAGTTTGGGTCAAAGAGGTGACAGTCCTCAGGTGCACATTCCACTGGTCTGCTGCGTTCAACGTGAACTATTGGGATTAATATACAGTATTAGTCGGGTTTTCACTTAACTTGAAGTTGTTGCTCTAATTATGTTAGTATAACTTGAAAATACACACTAAGCACATTAATCCAAAAGAAAAGATAATTTTCTAGCACATAAGCAATTTCTCTTGAAATCTCAATCCACACTGTTTTTGGTGCATGAAGTCATACATGTGACCTATCATGAGAAAGTAGATCTCTTTAACCTCATATTTTGTTACTTTGTCATTGTCCAAAGTCTTCACATGGAGAGCACTACACAGGCATTGAACTTATCTGCTTATTCAGTAGTAATGGTTGATGGAGCCCATCCAAACATATTGAGAACATGCAAATTCTACTGACACAGATGTCACACAGGGTCCAGAAAAAAACTGAAACCTATTGTTGTGAGGAACTCTTATAATGCATGTCTCTACGCACTTTTCTCCTCTGCTCAGCATTGCTTTAAAGGCCCTATACCAGATCTTTTTTGTTAGTTGCGGCCCAAACAAATACGTGTGACAGAAGGGAAGGCAGGGGTCTCCCTTTTTAGATGTTAGAAATACACTCACACATGGCGACCCTCACATCAGCCCAACAGCCCTGCAATGACCCACATGCTAAGGCGTGCACACCTTTTACCTCTCTGCTAATCAAAAGGGTGTGACACAGAGAGACTGGGGTGGTGCACCAGTGTAGGAAACTACTCTACCTGGTTACATCTCCCCCCCCCCCCCCCCCCCCCAAAAGAATCATTGGTCCAACTATTAGTAACACGACCTATGGCTACGGCTGGAATATAGCTGTGGCCAAGCTACTAGCACCAGGGGCCAGAGAGGGAGCCGTCCCATTTCCCTCAATCCTGGCAGGGACATGGCGGTGATGGAGCTTGGAGTGTTCGCCTGCCGTCTTTGGGGAAGACTTCCCAGGAACCGACCCACTGGTTTGCAGAACATCTGGTATGCAGACCGAAGTTGGGGGAACCAGTGCCATTCTAGGTGAACGTAGCTCAGCAGGTGTGGACTGGATGCAGACAGATTCCCAAACAGAACAGCCTCCCAAGCAGTCTCCATACCATCTCCTACTGCAGATCCTGCCCTGGCCTCCATGACTGTCTTCTTGCACCTCTTTCACAGCCGGCGAGGGTGGGTCTCCAACCAGGTCCCACGGTGTACCAGCTGTTGCTCAATTAAGCTCTCAATCTGCTTTTATTTCAAATAAACTAATACACCAAAACTAAACAAAAAACATTTATACCACACTCTGCCTCGTTCGCCAGATCCTGAACCGACAAACGCCACTTTGTGAGAGGAGGGAAGGCAGGGGTCTCCCTTTTTAGATGTTAGAAATACACTCACACATGGCGACCCTCACAATCAATCAAACTTTATTTATAAAGCGCTTTTCATACCAAAGGTATCACAAAGTGCTTTACAGATTACAACAGTCACTATTTACAGTATCATCAAATATGTTTTAATGCGTCGGTCATTCGTGTCTGATTTCTATTGTACAAAGGTGCACAAATATCCTCCTCTTAGCAATTATTAGCAGATTGCGATACTATTTTAACATTTGTTAGCATTAAATTAACATTAGCCTTCACCTTTGAGGCTAAAACAAACATTTATCACATAGAGGTCTCCTCTGGTGAAGTATTTAAGTCCTGTGTAAAGTTTTTAACTCCCTATAGGAAACAGTTGTTACCTTATAGTTAGCCGTATGCTGCTCTGCAACATTCTGTGCACAGTGACATATAAACATTGGTTCCTGACCTAACACATAACCCGGCCCCAGAAAAAGCAGAAGAAAATGGATGGATGGACTCACATAACATTAATACAATATAGTTTTCCTTTTGCTCTTGTTTCTGAATGTTCCTAACTATTCCTAACTATTTTACAGTTGCATGCATACCACTGGTGATTCATGGCCCATTATTTCTGCACAACACATTGTTTCCACACGTCGAACTATTGTTGAACCATTTAATGGCATTGATTACACATGCTGTACATCACCTCCTTTCTCATAGCGGTGCAGGCTTTGATTAAACACAGACTACATTAGCTGTGGGTTTATGATGAATGACCTGCACTCTACCGACTCAACCCTCTGTGTGTACACTAAGAACAGCTTACACACACCGAGCCTGGGAAAGGAACGCGCTCAAAAGACTGTGTGTTCCTGTGCCACGTGAGCCCTGGGTAAAGTAGGTCAGTCAGTAAGTCAGGAGTGGCGGGTTGGAGCGCACAAACAGCATATAACTCCATTACCTCATGCAGTAGATTAGTGTCAGTGGGGCCATCCATCTGTCTACCATCGGGTTAGATGCTGCTGCTGCGAAGAAATGTGCCAAATAGTTTGATTGCAGAACCAGTACAGTATCGTAACATATATTATACTTTATCATGTAATGTTTATAAACTCTCCGTCGTCTGGAGTATTCCATTGTAGATCGTATCACTCTTAAGACAAAACATAGTTAGTTTAATAAGTGAAACTGACTTAAGTCTACAGAAAACCTTTTGGACAATTTATCATGTAATGCAATGGGAAAGTGCTGTATTTTAGAATTGAAATTATTAACATTATTAACATTGTATTTTTTTTTATAAAACAAAAGACCTACAAAGCAAGTTCACCAAGGTCACTGTTATGTTGAAGAAATGCAGTCATGAGGTGGACAAAGCATTTCCTGTTGCAAAACCATGAACTGAAAGACCATGTGTTAACAACATGGTTGTGTTCAGGGACAGTTTCTTCGTAAAGATGTAGAGCAGGAAGTAACTGAAAAACAGGTCCTGGGAAATTGGCAATAACTTAATAAAGAGAAACAAGTGTGATAAATAAGTGACTGACTGACACTCAGGTGAAGATATCAGCGATATAATAGATTTGAAAGTAGAAAATGAGCGCTGCTGCGGGTCCCACGGGTGTGAAAGGCCTGTGTCCTACGGGTGCTCTCCCAAGAAGCAAGCAATGCATGAAAACAGAAAAATGACTGGTGGTGAGTGTGGAATGCAGTCAAAAAAAGGTTGAGGAGGCACTCCGTGGTTATCAAAAAAGTAAAAGTCCTTTATAAAGGCATGGACAAGATCAATTTAAAAAACGCCAACGCGTTTCGACTGATGTGTCTTTGTCAGGGCAGTTTTGTGATATAATAGATTTGTCAGGGAAAATGGGAAATCTCCTCCCAAAGACAAGACTTTAGTCATGGTGAAGAAGAAAATGAGATGGGAAGGTTGAGGTGGGTAATGGTTTTGCTGCTGCGGTGGAAATGGGGCAGTAAAGAACAGGCAGGTGATGTGAGGTTGGGAAAGACTGGCTCATTAAAACCACATAATGATTTCATCCAACTGTAATGTAATGGAGCCGGCCCACTATTAGCTGTACGATATTTTCTATATTATACTTAAAACTCTCTGGCAAATAGAGACAGTAAAGAACATCCATGAAATTAGCTTGAACTGTAATAAGCTTGTAAGTTTGAGCTTAATTCCTGATGCCATTGCTCCTCATTTACGCCGCCAAATATACAATTGTTCTTATATGTGCAATGGTGGGGGTCGCATTAGTCAATGAATCTGATCATAACTGTCCTAACAAATATTATAAATGATTTAATACTGTATATAGTTTTATCAGGCTTTCATGATAAATGCAATAACACTTTAATGAATAAAGCTCATATATGTATATAAAGCTGCTCCGACTTAAATCCTAGAACGTGAAATGTCATAAGACTTTCTGGGGTGACTTGAAATTGCTTTGTCAGTTTTACACCAGGAGAGCAACGATTACAGTCAATGATGATCTTGGTTTTCCCTGTGCGCCTCTGACTGTCATTACACACAAACCAATGTTGGGTATCTCCCCATATTTACACCTACACAGCTCTATTTAGCAACTACCTGACAGTGTCTGATAACTTAAGTCAAATATCTTTGTTTAGAAGCAACTTCAGCTTAGTTGATTAACTTCAGATACTGTCCAGGAAGTGGACTGTGAGAAGTGAGTGACAGTCAAGCGAGGTGTCAGCTTACCATAAGGACCTCCCCCTATACTGCCCTAATCCAAACACCTAGAGGGGGGTGAGGGGGGGCATGTCCGGGTTAGAGCGTCCCATGTGACTGCGCACTCACATGCAGTGGCAGAACAACGTGTTGCAGTAACACCTTTACTCCACAGCCAAGCGGTTATGTAAAAGGCGTGCCGTAAAACCAAGCCTCAAGCCAAGCAAATGGCTGAATGTAAACAAACTGACCGGACAAGGGAAGGGAGGTACTAAGATATGGACACGCCTTGAAACTGTGCAAGCATATTGTGCAAGCATATTGTGCAAAGCAGCGCTGTAAGCCAATAATATTAAGTCATCTGCTTTCAGCAAGAGGTGCGGGTGATGCAAGAACTCAAACAATCTATGTGGTTCAAAGTATAAAGAGACCCAGATAACTGAAGCTCTACAATCATTGACTAATGGAGGTCATGCTCTGTAAATAATTGACAAATAACGATACATAAATGGGTTTGTTTCCGTTCTACACAAATTACTATATATTGACGACTTGACATTTTAATCTTAACCTGTATTTGAATATTTCATAAGTTTAATGTAAGTCTATGCCAAAATAAAACAAGTTCAGCAAACACAATTCATTTAACTCTCTGTGCTACCTAATAACTTTTTAAACAAAAGAACCAAGGCAATCAAAACAACAGGTGGAAAACATGATCCCAGAATGACTGCATTCACTTGACATCGAAAGATTCAAAGCAAAGGACTTGGGACATGACTTGGACTTGATACCAAAAACATAAAACCTTTGAAAACTTTACCTTTAGATCATTCCAGATCCACTCTAAACATTTGAGCTTATGCGTCTTGATCAATAGTGGTTGGCGTTACACTTTACTCACATTGGAGATGTCTCTGAGCACCGGACACCTTGTACTTCTGGACACTTCAGGTCGGTTACAGCTGCTGAAAATGACAGTACTGGTACATATTGGATTCATGATGGCTTCATGCTTGATTATTCTTCAGACTTTAACCGTTACGTCTTATCTTGTCATCTTACTTCTTACAACCCTGTTGGCTATTGGCTACAAAACGTTTGATTGTGTGGTCCTGTATATACATGTATATTTTAAATATCAAGAGTGCTGCATCACTCTGATCAGCTTTTAACAAATTGAGAATTTGAGTTTTTCAGATGTCTTTCCTTCCCATTTTGTGTGAGGGAAAATAACAATTCTGCACACTTGATTCAGAGCGTGGACCTGCTTTGGCCAAACTTCCTCTCATTACAAACATTGTCATCGCCATCACCTGGGACACGTCAATCCGACTGCCTTTCAGTTTTACACAGTTTGGAGTTTGAAAAAGTGAAGAAAAAATAACAATATGGTAAAAAAGAAAACTCACTTGCGTAATAACTGCACACACAGTGTAGTCATTGCATTATTTTTGTAAATAGTGAAACCAATACAAAAGTAATATGGAATATTGGAATGTGCAAAATCAGATGATACGACATGAACAAGTCATGTTGCCAGTAAACTAAAACATGTATCAATATGTATCTTTCATAACTGCTAAATATTTACTGACATATACTGTGTACTTCTAAGAATCCCAGCTCCTGCCTGTTCTAAAAAAGCTCACCAGAATCGCAAAGGCCATTAGTTCTTTAGGCAACTTCAACAAACAATACATCATTACATCATGCATCAGTTGTTGACATATGTTTACAATTAACTACAAAATATAGATTTTCTCTTTGCGGCACACTCAAACGGTGGTCTGACCTTAAAATAATAAAGATGTTCTTTGAAATATGAACAGAAAACCATAATTTGTTCAACTTGTGCCTCTGGGGAAACTGGGTTATGGCTTAAAAAAAGCAAGAATAATGGTGTGCATTGTCCATGAAGCAAAAGGCAGAGCTGTGGAAATGGGTGGGTTCTTGGTAAAAGGAGGGGGAAAGATGGAGGAAGGGAGAAGGAGTGCACGTGAAGGCTGGGAGTGTGTTGTCTCTGAGCCATGTGCTGCAGGCAGGCGTGTGCGCCCAGCCCCACACGTCAGCAGGTGACTCACCCATTCATATAAAACTCGCCATAGAGGAGTGATGCACACAACAGCTTCATATCTAAGAATAGACAGGACCGCTGCGCTTCTCTGCCGCACACACAAGATAAACTAAACTCCTAACAAGAGTTTATCCGGAGAAAACACACGCCGGGTCTGACCTTGTTCAAGCAGCAGAGATAGGAATTTGTTTGGGCGAACACAGACGAGGGGAACTCAAAGAAGTGGGTCACACAAATCTCCACAACGTCACCGGCACATGGGGGAACAGAGTGTGCAGATAGCACCTTCTACCTCGAAATTCTCAAAGAAGAGCACAGTGTGACAATAAAACTAATATTAACTGGAATGGGGTAGATAAAAAAAGCAACTGCCTAGGATCCCATCTGGAAGGGGGCCCAGAAAATGTGGATGCATTATCAAAAAGGGCTTGTAATTTTAACAGAATTGATATCAGGCAATGTTTCCCCTTGACATCATTTTTTATTACACAAAGCTATTGTTTTATCAGCTGCTTATTGTGAGATATTTTGGTTTTGACGCAGTATTTTAAGTATGAGTCCCATTTACCTAAAGGCTATATAGTATACAATAATGGTACTGTCTTATTCTGGGAGGTACAGTATATTTGGGGAGTGGAGAAAATATGTGCCCTCGGAGTCCCGAAAACACTGTTTATATGAGCAGCTTCCAACAGATGTGATGGAAAGCAAAAAGGGAATAGAATCAATCATCAAAACCAGTCAATTGTTTCATATCTGTACTTCCCCAGAAATCTTCTATTTTATGTCAAAATTTCAGCAAGAAGTGGCCTTTAAATCTAAATGGATAATTCACAACAGATAATACATTGAAGCTTGTAATTTTAAACTGGGAAGTGTCTCAACAAATGTGCCATATTAACCTTATAATTCTTTCTACAGACAACCATCGTACCTGTGCGGCTGAATAATGCAACCAATCTTTACTAAAGAATATGGGCGTATTCAACCTTAGTTTGTTTGTGCTTTTAATTTCATGTGGGTAGGCCCAGTCATTACAGAGATACCCAAACATCAGCATTTTGACATTGTGTTACTGAAAACTGGCCTGTTTTCCTCCTAAATATTAAAATGACATGTCATCCTTGCATAATTGTGACCTGCTTTTTAGACTTCAACAGTGATACTCTAAGTATAGTTTGTAATGATTTCTGTGTATGGCACATGGAATATCACATATAAGGCTATGTTCGTTTGCGTCTCACAGTTTGTTTGAGCGCCCTCCATTGGCAGCAGGTGAATTAAACATCCTATACACAATTGCCTCCAATTTTTTACCCGGCATGCTAACAAATCATTGGGGCCATGATATACTGTTTGAGAACAGGTTCAGTGGCAAACAGGACCAGTGATGAAAAATGTACAGGACAATTTTGATTCTATACACAACATAATGTTGGACAGAGTCTATTGGCTCTTTGGCACTACAGTTCCCTATGGAGGCCAGTTGAGTGCGGACAGACCTACCTGTCAATCATACTCCCTTGTTAGCTTCTATGGGAGTGTCAAATTCTGTTCTTGAGTGTGCAGGTCACGGGTCACGGTCCCAAACTTCCTCTGTGGAGAAATAGAGAAGCTGGCTGTTGTTCGTCCACAGTGTACAAGCCCCGGCACATGGACATTGCTCTTTGTTGAGGTTATTAGCATGTAACAGTGATTGCGAGACAGGGTCGTGACCCGCACATGCCTGTTGGTTTATAGAGCTGCTTTGCTGCTGAGCTCAGGTGATAAGGGGCCAGCTGCCACTCAAGGTTTACCAGAAGAATTCACACTGTTAGCAGGGGGACTGTTTTCACACATTCACAGGGGCCTGAACTGGGGGGAAAACCTCAACAAACAGATGTTGTATAACTGCTGGTGGCAAAGCTGGGAGTGACTTGTTGTTTCAGTAAATTGTATGCTTTGTGTTTTAGTATCTTGAACACATAGTATTGTTGATTTTGTTTTAACATCAACACAAAATATATGTTGACTGTTCTGCATTGAATAAAAGCGCACCACAAAAGCAATTCATAAGTGAGAATAATTTGTCACTATCTATTTGGCTTACTTCTGTGGTATTCCATTGTCAAGGTCAAAAGGATGCAAACTGCACATTTGCACACTTCTTTTCTGAAGCTGCTGTTGTGTGCTTGGGTAATACACTTCACCCACTTTTTTTTATGTTTGCATGTGGAGTATACAGTGCCTCTCGAAAGTACTAATACACCTCGAACTTTTGCACATTTTGTCATGTTTACAACAATAAACATAAAGATTTTATTTTGAATTTTTACTGAAAGTTCACACACAAGTAACAGACAACTGTGAAGTGAAAGCAAAATGATACATGATTCTGTTATTTTACAAACAATAGAAAAGTGGGGGGTGCACAAGTATTCATACAGCATTTTTCTGAGTGCATTAAATTGCCTTTATAACATTCCTAATGACTGCAGAATGTTCACACCTTGCCCTAACCATTAAATAGAGGCCACCTGTGTGTAATCTACTCTCAGTATAATTCCAGCTGTTCTGTGAGGGCCTCAGAGCTATGGTCAGAGTGTATTGGTCACTAAACAACATCATGAAGGCCAAGGAGCACACCAGAGAGGTCAGGGATAAAGCTGTGGAGAAGTTTAAAGCAGCGTTAAGTTATACAAAGATTTCCCAAGATTTGAACATCTCACGGAGCACTGTTCAATCCATCATTTGGAAATGGAAAGAGTATAGCACCACTGCGAACTTACCAAGACACGGCCGTCCACCTAAACTAACAGACCGAACAAGGAGAGCACTGGTCAGAAATGCAACCAAGTGCCCCAAGTTAACTCTGGAGGAGCTGTGACGTACTGCCGCTGAGCTGGGGGAATCTGTACATGGGACAACTATAAGTCGTACTCTGCACAAATCTGGCCTTCATGGACGAGTGGCAAGAAGAAAGCCATTATTGAAAGGAGGCCATAAGAAATCCCGTTTGAAGTTTGCTAGAAGTCATATGGAGGACACAGCTACCATGTGGAAGAAGGTGCTTTGGTCAGATGAGACAAAAATGTAACTTTTTGGCCAAAATGCAAAACGTTATGTATGGCACAAACCTAACACTGCTCATCGTCCTGAGTGCACCATCCCCAGTGTCAAATATGGTGGGGGGAGCATCATGCTATGGGGCTGCTTTTCCTCAGCGGGGACTGGGAAGATTGTAAGAATAGTTGGGAAGATGGATGGAGCCAAATACAGAGACATTTCGGAGGAAAACCTGCTGGAGTCAGCAAGAGAATTGAGGCTGGGGCGGAGATTCACCTTCCAGCAGGACAATGACCCTAAACACAAAGCTAAATCTACAATGGAATGGTTTAAAAAAAAACATATTAATGTGTTAGAATGGCCCAGTCAAAGTCCTGACCTAAATCCTATTGAAAATCTGTGGAAAGACCTGAAAACTGCTGTTCACAAACGCTCTCCTTCTAATTTGACAGAGCTTGAGTTGTTTTGTAAAGAGGAATGGGCTAAAATGTCAGTCTCTAGATGTGCAAACCTTGTAGAGTCATACCCCAGAAGACTTGCTGCTGTTATTGCAGTAAAAGGGGGTTCCACAAAGTATTAATTCATGCTGTATGAATACTTATGCACGCCCCACTTTTCGGTTTTCTATTTTTTGAAAAATAACAGAATCATGTATCATTTTGCTTTCACTTCACAGTTGTCTGTTAGTGTGAACTTTCAGTAAAAATTCAAAATAAAATCTTTATGTTTATGGTTGTCAATATGACAAAATGTGCAAAAGTGTGTTTGTATTTGTGGGAGGAGGTGGGTGTGAGAGAATGTTTTTAAATCTGTAAATCACTTTGTGTTACATGAAATGTATGAAAAGCGCTATATAAATAAAGATTGATTAAACATTGATTGAAAGTTCAAGGTGTATTAGTACTTTCGAGAGGCACTGTAAGTGGTAATTTTGTGATCTAGGACTTGACGTGAAGAGAGAGCTGAGTCCGGGGGCAAAGCTCTCGATTTACCGATCGATCTACGTTCCTACCCTTACCTATGGGCATGAGATCTGGGTAATGACCAAAAAGACAAGATTGTGCATACAAGTGGTCGAAATGAGTTTCCTTCGCAGGGCGGCGCACCATAGGGTGAGGAGTTCAGTAACCCGAGAGGAGCTCGGAGTAGGGTCGCTGGTGTTCCAGGCATGTCCTATTGGGAGGAGCCCTCCTGGAAGACCCAGGACACACTGAAGTCTCTGAGCTGGCCTGGTGTCGCGTCGGAGTCCCCCAGAAGGGCTGGAGGAGGTGTGCGTGGATCGGGAAGTCATCACCAAAGCCACATATGTGGCTTTGGTGATGACTTGGTGATGACTTTAACTAGTGGGTCTAAATGCTGCTGTCCTGGAAGTGGTGAATGTAAAAACTGTTACTAACATACGTATCATTGACCGTGAAATATTTGTCACACAACGACCTGCTATGACAGGTCTGGGATTGGTTCAGTTCGATGGACAAATACACGTCACAGCGTAATTTGAAACACAGACACAATCAAAACCCTTAAAAGTCCTGTCCCTCTGGTTCTAACTGGGTTAAGAGCGTGCTGCCGTTCCTCTGCTCTATTCCCTCTCTGGAACGGACAAGGCTGTAGTACCCATAATGCATGGGAGGAGGCCATGAAGAGCAGTGTCCTGTTTCTCCTCCAGAAGTGCTGACTGGTGCACGCTCGGCACGTGCACTTTCTCTGTCTCTCTCTTTCTCTCACACACACAGGCTACACACGGAGTGAATCAAAGCCTTCTGCTGAGTGAGCGTCTGCTGCAGCCAAGTGCACAGAGCAGAGAATGGCCTATGTCTGTGGCAGGACGTTTTTGGTTTATTTTGGATTTCATTTTATTGGGGACAAATAAAATACTTCTCCGGCGAGGTGAAGAATAAGCTTGCGCACCTTCCATTAGTTACATTTAGTTGTGTTGTTTTTAGTTTGAAATACTAAATACATAAATAAATCAACTGAACGAGTGCATAAATTCATAAAACGTCGTGTGTGTTTTTTCTTGCATCAGAGGAGGGTCCACACACACAGTCTGAATGGTGGTGAATGAAGCATAAAGTTGATACTATAACGCCTCACTGTGGTTATTCTGTCATTGCAGCTCCGGGCACAGGGTTATAGTCTGGAAAAGCAGAACTGCAGTTATATAGTGACCTCTTGTGGTTAGATGTAAACATTTTAGCCAAGCATCAAAAAAAGAAAAAGAAAAGAAAAATGTCACAGTGCTTTCAGTGATTTTGTGAGGCACTCCCGGCTCAGATGTGGTGAAAACGCTTATACCACATTCAGTGAGGCATTCAGAGACCCTGTGACTATGCAATGGTGCTTTGTAGACTATACTGTACTTGGCTCAAGATATAGAAGTGGTCATGCTGTAATTTAAGCACAATTTAACATGTAAATCAAACATCAATAACAGGTCATATGGATATTGATTTGTGCTTGTTTTTATTTTATTTTTCCTTTCTTTGTACATTGTATTCATACAGTATCATGGTGAATAAATGGCCAGCAGTTCTATGTGTTAAGACAATTTACGTGTTAAGTCTAAGTACTCTTATTAAACATACATTAGCTATTTATTCAAGAAGATTAGATATTACACCAGGCAATAAAATAATCTTAGCAACGAACTGGACGTTTTACATCACAAGTTCACAACACAAGTGAAATGACTGATCTGATAAGTTAGCAGCAGAACAATTGAAAGGCCATTGTAAAGAAATTTGAAAAGAAAGCTTTATATTAAATCTGTATCAGAACATTGTACATATTTACAACCATTTACATTACAGTAGCACTCCTAAGAGGCAAAGGGGATTAAAGTGTACTAGGCCTCACACCATAGTGTATACAAAAGCTTTGTTTTGCCCCCATCCGTTATGTTTTCGTCATATAGAGTGGAATGCCATCCCTCCTGTTGGTGCAAGTCAACAGGTATATGCAACAAGTATGACGATAGTGTGCAACGCAAGAGAAAACTGCAAGGTTTTATCTTCTATCATGCTGTGTGGAAAAATAACAATGCTGACAGTATATCTATGCAGCAATCATTTAAAATGTAGGTATTAACAATTCGCCAAAAATAATATAAAACTGCACATGTTTACCTGGTTTATGGTTCGTCAGATTTCTCAAATATTTGTATCAAACAGAAACTGGTAGATGGTCAAAGTCTTCTCTGTCAGAGAAATGACCAAAGGTGTTTTTTTATTATTATTATTAATAATCAATTTAAATTGGTGGCATAAACATTATTTAATTTAGTAAATATTTATATATATTTTTCAACATTTGTGTATTTTTTGCTTGAAGGGCAAGACCTTTAAAAATAGTGATCAGCCCCTGTCCTCCATTATGACATAATCACTGTTATAAATGCATCCCACAGAATTGCAGAATTGACTTATTTACTTAATTTACTTTATTTTTTACTTTTGTGTTTGACATTCATACTAGAAGTTAAGGAGATGTATTTTCTCATTCAGCCAGTGATTGCTGTTGATGGCATTTTCATAGTTTCTCATGTTACATTGGCACCTTTCACTTCAAGTTCAAGGATATATATCCTCCTCTGACCCACTTCTCTTTTTAACTCAGTTAGCCACTGGCAATGTTGAAATGGCTTCTCAGGTTTCCATCTTCCTCCAAGAAGGAGGTCAGTGAAGGCTGCTTTCAATATTTTGGGGCGTCCATCTTGGATCAAAACCATAGTCTTGAGTGCAAACTCTTCATCTTTCAATCAAAAGTATTATAAAGTGCTTCTGCATATATAGTATGTGTAATCTGTCTGAGTTGCTACTTTGTGTATCTTCCCAGGCTCTGAGTGGCCCTTAGCGGTTTCTTCTGATCTTGTTCATATTGCGTAGAACAAAATCAAAGTTGGCAGTAGGGGACATCGCATAGAAGACATTAGCTTTGTCCGGTATGTGCAGCTCTGGGAATACAGCAGAGAAACAAGACTTAGTTATGGTTTTACACATGTATTTGACTTATCAATGCAATGAACATGGTGAATAGATACTAACCTCTTTCCGAGGAGATAACCTGTGTCAATGTGAAATTGGAGCAGTTCATGTGCTCAAGATGGTGTTTCTCCAGTGCTCTTCGGATCACTTGGGCAGTCTTGTCTTGGCTGGTTAACTACAAAAAAATCAAGTTCTCATTAGGATAAATATCAACTGTTTTTTTGTTGTTGTTTTAATAAAGTGCAGAATTCTAAAGTGAACACTAGATGGAGTCAAGAGCTGAGGCATTAAGCTGCAATTAGTACTTCTATACACTGAATTTCATTTCAAAATATTGCAACAGAACAGCCAATTTGGTGTCTTTGGCAGAATTGGGCTTGAATTGGCACGCTCCCTTTTTCTACTATCATTAAACACTATGATTATAGTTGAACTGAAATTGGTGCCCCTTCCAGTAGATGGTGCCTGGGCCTAGATCGCCACTTGCAGTATGTACTAAAATAATAGACTATTCCTCCTGCTCGGTGCTTCTGACCATGAACCTGGCTCAAGATCTGGAGATGGATTTGCTCTGTGATTGGCCACTGCTTCTGACAGGTTGAAATGGACAAAATATCCCACAGGGGGCGATAAAGAACACCTTAACGGTTAAGTCTTTAACTGCATCCTTACCAGTATACTTTTGTACATGTTCCCATTGTTATGGCCCAAGTCCACACTGATCCTTATGACGCAGGAGTCGGCCACTTGGCGGTTGTAGACGGGCAACGATGTCATGGACACAGAGCGCTTGTGTGATCCCAAAGGAGTTTAGGACGCGCCCCTCCACATTCTGAGGCAGGGGAACATAGGGAGTCCAGCTGGGTGTCTGAGGAGGAGCACGGCAGGAGTGTGTGAGGAGGCATTTCGCAGGAGAAGTCCGATTCACTGCTGCATGAGCTGGGATAGGGCTGAGGGAAACACAAACACATTATGAAATCAAAGATACCCACTTTTTAAGCAGGTAAATAGATAATTGCAGTCTCAACGGTACTTACAATATATATAAAGCAACTGTTCTCAAATTGGGGATGGGCGTTAAGCCAAAACATTAATACCAAGATTTGTTTTAGACTAAATCATAATATCGATTTCTAAATTACATACTAACTAGCAAGTGTACTATCCTCTTTGTAAGCTTGAATTGATCAACCTTTAGCACACATTTATAAAAGGTTTCTCATTCCATTAACAAAATCTGCTGACTTTTATGGACGTCAGCGTGCTTCTAAGAATCACTTCAAAGTCCACAATTCTTCTGCTGATGCAGGCGAAACACAGTGGAGTGTAGATGAGGGCTAACAATAACACATGTCCAGAGAAACTGTTACCTGGAGCGGGATGGAGTTTGGAGAGGATGGATCCTCCATTTCAACTCCACTGGAGCCAGAGGAGGACACACTGATCTGGTCTGGAGGAAGCTTTTTGGACCCGTCACTCACTGTACGGAGACTGCAGACAAAAGTGGATATGACGAGTCAAAATGCAGCAATGTCAATCTTTGGTGTACATTTATTTTGACTTACACTACAGTAAATGTGTTTTGAGTATTGGACTAGTTCAGTGTTGGGTGTAGTTTTTATCTGGCAGATGTTTATTCTCCACATTTTATATCCAGAATGTGAAGAATAAAATGGTTTTGCATGATATGTATTAAATAATGCCCCTAGTGCACCTCATTGTTATGATGCTTTTAGGAGATAAGATATTATCAATCATTGCTAAATCAAACAAAAGAACTCCAGTCCTCCCAATTTCTGTTTTTGTCTTGACAATACAAAAAC